>CAUYON010037760.1:0-45625 GCA_963573935.1 Arctocebus calabarensis | reverse complement strand
TGGGGTTGTTGCGCGGGGAGCCAAGCTTCCCAGTCCCCTATCGAGAGAGAGAGAGAGAGAGAGATAGAGAGAGAGAGAGAGAGAGAGAGAGAGAGAGAGAGAGAGAGAGAGAGAGAGAGAGAGAGAGAAAGGGAGAGAGAGAGAGGATGAGAGATAGAAAGAGAGCGGGGGGTGGGGGGGTGGGGGCTGTCTGCATTCGAGAGAGCGCTCTGGAGCAAAGCAGTTGGAAAATGCCCAGAAATACTTTCACAGCGGTCAAGCTGGAACCCCCAGCGTGTCCTACCCCCGCCCCCTCCTGGCCTAGGCCCCGGCTGCCCCCCGCCGGCAGGGTGTGTGCCCCACCTGCCACCCGCCGGCTCCCGGGGTGGGGTGCGGATGACGGGGGTGTGTGTGGGGCGGCGCGCAAGGGTGAGAACCCTGAGGCGGCGGGGCCCTGGGCCGGGCTGCCCGCGGGGCCGCGCGGCCGCCTCCCCCCGCCGCCACCACCTCCCCCTCCTCCTCCGCCGCCTCCGCCGGTCGCCTGTCTCCGCGCTGGGCATGTCTCGGGAGCCGGAGCGGCCCGGGCCGCGGGCGCTCTGCGGCGCATGGACGGCGGCGGCGCCGGGCTGGCAGGGGGAGGAGAAGGCGGAGGAGGCGGCGACCTGCGGCAGGGAGCACCGGCGGCGCGAGAGGACGGCCGGCCGCCGGCGAGGCTCCGGCCCCACTACTTTTCCGTAGCCTCCCGCCTCAGCAGCACGGCCGCCGCCGCCGCCGCCGCCACGGCCACGGCCACGGCCACGGCCGCCGGGCAGCCGCGGGGCGCCGCGCACGCCCGCACTCACTCCCGCCACCCCACGCACACGCACACCCCCCGCCCTCCCCACGCCCCCCACCCGGGAGGGGGGAGAGAGGCAAAAAGTAAGAGAGGAAAAAAAATAGCAGGAAGATGGCGCCCACCAAGCCCAGCTTTCAGCAGGATCCTTCCAGGCGAGAACGGTAACACTTTTCTGTTTATTGAACCTGCCGCCGGGGCCGCTGCTCCCGCCGCCGCCGCCGGGGTGGCCCGCTCCGCAGCCCGCCTCCTGGGCCCAGCCCGGCGACCTGCGGCGAAGCGCCCCCGGGTCCCCGCGCGCGCCGTCCGCCCCGCGGGGGCTGCGGCAGCGGGCGGGCTCTGGCGGTGGCGGCGGCGGTGCCAGCCCCTGCGAGCAGTCGCACCTCCTCGGCTCGGCGAATAGAGTGACTCGCTGACAGAAAAAAAAAAAAAAAGAAAGAAAAGAAAAAAGAAAAAGAAAGAGAAAAAGAGAGAGAAACAAGAGAAGGCGCCGTGTGCCAGGGAGCAGCGGTGAGGGCGGGGGCCGGGGATCCCCGGGGCCGCCGCAGGTCCCTTGGCAGCTGCTCTCGAGGAAGGGAATGAGGCTGGGGAGGGGGAGGGCGGGCGGCGAGAGGAGGGCGTAGGCGGCGAGGAGGAGGAGGAGGCCGCGGGCGGGAGCGCGGCGCTCGCGCCAGGCCCGGAATGTGCGGCCGAGGGGCCGTCTCCGCGCCGAGCACTAGGCCGGGCGAGCGCGGAGGGGAGCGCGCCCGCGGCGCCGGCAACTTGTGGGTCCGCTCTCTGCCTCCGCGCTCAGCTTTCCCTCCTCTCCACCTCCGCCCTTCCCAAAGAAAAATAGAAAAATAAAGAAGAAAACCCTTAAATCCAAATAAGCAAACAATCAGGGAGGTCCAGAATGTGTCAGCAGTTGGAGCATCTATGCCCCGTTAGTTACTGTTTGGGGATCTGTGTTTTAAAAAGTTCCTGGTGAGAATTGCGTATCCAGGCAAGGGGCTCAGTCGAGCATGTCTGTTTGAAGTTAGTTAAACTAGTAGAGCCAAAGGGAAAGGCAGTTTGTGTTCAAAATATCCTTAGCCGTCCTACGTGAACAGCATTGTTAGATTTTCAGAGTAACGAAGTACCCCTCCCACTGCCACCAGCGTGGTTTTCCCTCCTGCTGCCCACCCAGCCCACTTTGTTTGGAATCCTATTGACTATTAATTGCCAGCGTTAATGACATTAATTGCATATAGCATATTGGTTTGAGCAAAGTGAATATCTCTTTCTGTCTCCAAAGAGGCAAGGCTCAGTAGGAAGTATGAAATGCTCCCCGTTGATTCATGAGCAAAACAAATACAGTCAGATATGAGCACACCCCCACACCCCCAAGCAGGGACATTTGCTTTCCTCACCCGCCTAAGTGAGCTTGAAAAAAATTACGGAAGAAGAAGTGCTTACTTGCAAGATTGAATTATTAGTATATAGGTAGGTAGTTTTATTTTGATACAGTTATAATATTTAACCTATAGCTCACATCAAAAGAAGATCGGGAGATGTTCAGACGTCTATTCATTTAGAAAGCTTCTTTTGTGTTGTTTTATCTTTCATACAATAGGGAAGGCAGAATTGTCAGACTTAAGAAAATACTTAAATTCATAATTGACTATTTCTAAACTCTACCTAATTCAGTAGAAATCATATGTCTGACAGTAAATCAAACATGATCCAGATTTTAAGGATATTGACTGTGTATAGCATTAATGATTACTCCCCAACTGTAAAAAAGCTGACAGCTCATGTAGCTGAAATGAACATTTAGTTCTTGAGAAGTGTTAGTGTTTTACAAAGAATTCACACATTATTTCACCTTTTTTTAAGGTGGAAAAATCTATTTCTCAGCGCATTGTGCAAGGCTTTTAATAATTATTTTTATCTACATGGTAACGAGTGCTTTTTGAAATCAGAAGTTTATAGTTGATTTCCTTCCCTCTTACTCCCCTTCTCTCTTTTTCTTTCTTCCCTTCCTCCCTCCCTCCCTCCTTTCCTTCTTTCTGGGTTCTGTAGGTAGTAAATGTATTTATTGGGATGGCCCCAGTAATCTCTCTAGCAGAAGCCTATTTGTGTGCCATTTTGGGAATTTCTCTGAGATAGGAATCTTGAAGATAGAATTAATTTCTAGGGGAAACTTCATAGCCTGTGCATGAGTGCGTTCTTTATCACCTGTCTCCATTTGGCATTCGAAGAAGGTAAATCAAAGTGTGCGATTTGTTATTCTGCTCCACTTGAGAGCCAAACTAAATAACACTTGGTCTGAAATTCTGATTGAAGTTGTAGGAGGATATACTGTATTTAATTTAATGCCCTTTAATAGCATCTCCTTGTTCAGGTTGGATGCTGTCATTTTAAAGGTTGGATCTGAGAAGGTTTAACCTGCGGGGAGAGAGAGGAGTAGTAACAATGGGTTAGGGGGCAGAAGAAGCTCTGTAGAGGAAGGAGTTATAAACTCAGCCTTTACACAGTAATAACTGCAAACTTGGCCTGTTATCCAAACAGTTGTTTTATGCCCCAAGGGTTCACTTTGTTATCAGGGTTTTAAATGCTCTTAACACTTTAAGTGTAAACATTACACATGTAAGTTGATTTGATTTTGTAATGAGAAATGGAAAGTCAGATGGTTTGTTCAGGAGGGGATTGTTTTTCATAGTTAGTTGCTTCAACTAAGTAGAATCGTTCCACCTTTATTTCCACTTTGTGCAACCTACTGATTAATGGTGGTATTTCTCTGTAGCAGTTAAACACAAATATGTTTATAAAAGATGACTTTCTGTGGACATTTTAAATTGTATCCTGCTATTTATTTTTTAAAAACCGTTTCCAAATCATTGATTTCACAGAGGCATTTATGCACACTTGATTCTTTACTGCTTTTCAAATACATCCACAATCAAAAACGTATCTTTTGAATTGTCTTATTATTTATGAAATGTCTAATCTATGTGTGATAATATAGTGCAAGAGGCATTTCTTTATAATAATGTTTACAAAGTAAATTTTGCAAAAAGAAGCTTGTTCTTGATAATCCCTTTGGTTACTATTTAGTACTCCTTAAATTTCTGTGTATCATATATGCAGAGAGTGCCTCTTTAGGGCCCAAAAGAACAAGTTGAATACCTTGTGTACATAAACTTGTTTGATTTTCTTTAAACTCCAGTGGATTACAAATTATAAAGGATTGGCAAAGAGTTTTTCTGCTATGTTAGATGGGATAGTCAAGAAAATTAGGCAGAGAAGTGTCAAACACATGGTATGTCCATGCTGGTCTGCAAAGCATATTCTAGTAGAATGGGGCATTTGGTTTAAACAGCAGAAGGGGCAGAGACATTTTTGGAGGGATTTCTCTCTACAGTGTAAGCTTAAACAGAGTGATAAATGATTATATGCGTTGTCTAACACTTGCTTATATATATAAATAGCTTCACAAGATTGCTTAAATGATAATTGAAAATATGAAATAGGATGGCCTTCATATCACAAGGCCAAGGGTCTACAAATAGAAAAACTGAAATAATGAAATTTTTCCAAGGCAAAAGACTGTCAACAAGAACTATAATGCATGGGCATATCATAGTTCCACCAGAGAGGATATTAGAGCACATAACTCCAGAGCCAGGAGTTATAATGACCTTTATTACATAGGACCCTCCCACATAACAACATCTTTTCAGATTCTCAATTTCTGATTTATGAATTTGGAGATACACAACTACCCTAAGTGTGCGATAGGCCAGTCACTAGATGTGATTTGTTACAATGAGAAAACTTGAATTCAACCTTTTTTGGTGCTTTTAGTTTAAAAAAAAGTTATAGGAGATAATTTCAGCACATAATGGTGTTAAGTGTAAGGTTTTGGTCCCCATATCTTTTTATAGTTGTAAAAATATAACTGACATTTATATGTAAGTGATATTTTATCAATGAATTAGTAAGAATTACATTGCACTTTAAATATAATTCACAAATTGCAATATTTTGATGGTTGTAGTGATAACGAATTTTGATTTTCCCCTGCAGTTCTTCTCCACCAGCGGTTCTCAACCTGTGGGTTGCCACCCAGAGGAACTGTATTAAAGGGCCACGACATTAGGAAGTTTGAGAACCACTGTTCTACACGATGGTTGCCCATGTACTATGTAGAACCATTCTATGGGAAGGCCAGAACTTCTGTGAACCCCTTGACTCTTTTTCTCTGCCCCAGATGGTATCTGGGATCCACTGGCATTTTAATTCTCTTTTAATGGGACTTGATGTCCTTGTGCGGTGAGGTTTTCTATGATAGGGTATCTATTTACACACACACATACACACAATTTTGTAAAGCAGTAGTTTTCAGGGATGATTTAGGCAGAGTAACTTTTATATAGTTATTCTTTTAAGCTACAGATCTTCAT
The DNA here is from genome assembly GCA_963573935.1 of Arctocebus calabarensis. NCBI lineage: Eukaryota > Metazoa > Chordata > Mammalia > Primates > Lorisidae > Arctocebus > Arctocebus calabarensis. The sequence goes on along the minus strand of CAUYON010037760.1, from coordinate 40,390 downwards.
ATTTGGGGTTATTTATTGGGGGATAATTGCAAACATTTCTAAACCATGCCTATTAATTCTTTCCTTAGTAAACCCTCGAGTGCTTTACTATTATTGATGACTCAGATATAAAGCTTAGTCTGTTTTTGTTTTCCTACAATTCTTGTGATCCTCTTTTCTATTCACAATGTTGCTAAATGTAAAACAAATTAAGCACAGTGGAGCACGGAAGTGCCTCATCCCATGCTGTATTTATGTGGCTACTTTTACTACATTGTAGCATTTAATCATTTCAATTGATTTGTTTAAAGTTTTGCATTGCATTTGGGTTAGAATCTAGATTCAGGTGTTTGATAGACATGTCATTAATTCTGTAGGATGAGTAAGGCTGAAACTTAGTGAAGAAGTGTGTTGAAGAGTTTAGTTGATTAGTTGATATAGACAACAACTTCATGTTGTAAATATCACTCCTTAAATTTTAAATGTTACGAAAGTTCCACATAGTAGAATATATGAAACTTTATTTAAATCTACAAGTGGGTAAGAACTTCTACAATTTATGGGAAAATTCGGTTGTTGCATTTAATGATGTTAGTATTTTCACAGTAAATAGTGGCCTTTTCCCCCCCTCATTGGGCAGTGTAATAAACCAACTGTAACTGAATGGTATTTTTACTGCGCTGGGCCTCATTAGTGTGAATAGGATGTTTGCACTATTAAGTTTGATAGAACCTTACATAGTTAGAATAATTTGTGGTAATATTAGTAATACTATAGTGCATAAACAGGACATGAGTTAGTAAGAATAAAGTACTGCTACTGTATCAGAAATGACCAGGGGAATGAGACAATTAACCAATACTTAAAGTTGTTGTCTGTATACTTTGTAAAGCATAATGTTTTGGTGAATTAAGTATAATATTGTGGTCTTGTGAATAAAATTATAAGTGGCAAAATGGAAATACCACGTTACTGTGGCTCCTGGCCCTAGACTGTAATTACTGATTGGTTCTTTCATTCAAGTTTATTTATTGAACTTCTACCAGGACCATGGTAACTTGTGCCAGGGATAGTACCAGATAATACACCCTGTAATAGCAACTGCTTTGGTTATAGACTTGCCCTGCAGATGCAAAATATAGAGAGTCAGAAAACACTCTTTTCTGGAAGAGAAGTGCAGAATTCATATAAATATAAGGCCCTCTATCTTTTAAAATTTTTGTTACCTTAGTTTTCTGAAAGGATAGTTATTCAACCTGCGGAATATTATAATCAGTGACTATAAAATGATTAGAGATTCTTGGAGGAAGGAAAAAGATGCTATATAAATATCACCAAATTTTTTTAAAAAATGTTTTGATAGGAATTAAAATTAAAAATCAGTTTACATATGATGATAATAATAATAAGCATTTATTGGACACTGCTGTGTCTCAGAATCTGTATTACAGACTCCACAGTAATTTTCTTCTTAGTGTCCAGTGTACTGTCCTAGGTGAGAAGTCCTAATACCCCCAATTAAGAATGAGATTGGAGGCTTTGCATTCCCAAGGAAGGCGGTAGACATAGAGATTGAATTCAGGTTTGTCTCTGATGTGGACTTAGGCAAGGTAGTCGCAATAGAAATATACCAGTGCCAAGGGTACGTTTTCTAGACTTACCAAAGGCAGAGAATCTGAACTGATGCTGGAGAGTCCCAATGCCGGAAAGACTATTGTACACCCTAGATAGTGAACTATATCTTTATTTTGATCCTTCACCAGATGCTGGAGAACTTGAGAGATACACAGTATTTATAAAGTAAGAGAAAGAATATTTAAAGTATTGTCACTTCACCTTCTAACATTTTAATAGTTTGATGTTTTTAAGCTTCGTAACATATACTTGAGGACAGACTTTTTGCTGAATGATTGGAGAATCAGTTTGCCAATTACATATTCCTCTTCGGTCATGTTCCTTTTGGGCAGCATAGGAAGTCCTCAAGGCCCTCTTGCGCTCATATAATCCCTGTTTCAGAGCATGCCACAGCTCATCTAAAGCTTACAGTTTGGGCACTTTTATTCATAATAATTTGCCACTGGGTATGTAGAAACAGCTTCATGATGCTTTCTGAATAACATACTTTAGTACCTAACTGTATTTCTAGATACTGTTTTTTGAAATATATAAGGACTTGTATAAGCTGGCTCCCGCTAAATGACAGTAAGCATTTGTATAGCTCTATGTGCCAAGAAGAGGTACTTTTCTAAGGGCTTTCCGTGTATTAACTCATTTAGTTAAAAAAATCGCATGTTAAAAATGGGCACAATAAAGACATGAATGGTGAATTATTTGGTACTTGCCTCCTCTCAAACACACAGGGCATCTTTCTTCAAGAAGGGAAAATCAGTCTTTGGTAACATTTTTATTTTCCTATGCTAGAAACCCTAGGGATTGGTCTAGTATGTAACAGTTCTTTAACAAAAACTACACTTTGGAAACTTGTTAGCTGCTCATTGCAGAACGTATGCTAGACTTGCGGAAGTGGAAAAACACTCCACATTTATCTTTAGGTTTTTGGATATAATACTGTCAGCCAAATAGCTTTTTTTGAAAAAATAAAATATATAATAGAAATTATAGGGCTCAAAAGGGCTAGACAAGTAGTGTGTATTTGAGGTCCTAAAGGTACTTTCTTGTGTATATTAAATATTCAGTTTTACATTCTGCAGATTTCTTGTTTACATAAAGAATAGCTTGCCTTATAAAAGGTTGGGAGAGACTAATTTAGAGAGATGTTTTACTGGAATGTTGAGGGTGAAAAGCAAAAGTCAATAGGAAGAATAAGCAAAAAACAAGCGAAAAATGCAGCCATCAGCTCATCGTAAAAGGAAATTATATCTGATTACAGTATTATATTATTATCAGTATGCCAGTGCAGAATTAAAGTGCTCTGACTTGGGAACCTAGTAAAAAACATTAAAACTTAACAAATCTCCATCACATATTTGTGAAGTAGTGCGCCATAGCGTTTTAGAGCCATCTGTGGAGTAACAGGTCATTTCAGTAGTCTCTCATAACATCTGATAAACTAGAGCTTTTCAATTCGTAAGATTTATAAAAAGATGTATAAAATAATTTTATTATAAGGAAAAGTTAATGTTGGATGAGGGTCATCTCCATGTGAATATAGCTATAATTAGCACCCTCCCCCCCAAAGCTCTGAAGTTTCCTCTCTGCTGGGGTAACAGTGCAGCAAAGGGTGCTAATTCTAAACTTCATTCAGAAGCGCTTTACTGAGAAAGACTGCAGTGTGTTGGGTGGCAGGAAGTGCAATGATCGAAACTGTTTGCAAAGCCTGTCTCTCTTGTTTTAGAAAATGGAAATATCAATGAATAAAGATATTTTAGTAAGGAGTAGGTATTCCATTAATTGAGGGAGCATTTTTTCCCTATAAATATTTATTCCTTAGAATCTACTTCTGAAAAACATACTCCTTCTTCATATACAGGAGTGGGATGAGTTTTTGTCATACAGGATTTTTATATATGGTGTATGCAGCTTTTATATGTCACATATGTACAGTGAAAAGCATCAATTATATATAAAATATATATCAGATATGCCATCTTGTGTATGTCTGCCTAAAATGGAAAAATGTTATAAATACACTGCATATCTTACACAAATTATGAATGTCTTATTTAGATGGAGTTAAATTTAAATGTATGCGGTGGATTGGTGACTTTTTTGTTTTCCTGGTGCTGTAAGGAAAAGCAGGCTCATCATTTTTTTTGCACATTTTTATTGTTCTGTGTAAATGTAATTTGTTAATCCTGTGAAATTTGTCATAGATAAATTTGCTTGGATTATCTTGTCACCACCGTATCTGCATTCTTTTGTTCATTGCTTATTCATAATTTAACAGTCTGGCAGTGAGCCTTTTTGGGATGCTCACAAAAGATATATGACCTCTACCAGCTGCTACTATAACCTGCAGAAGGCACAGCAAGACATTAGAAACGTGAGGATTCCTCTACTGATTAAAGTGCTCTTCATTTAAACAGTCTGTTCGTAAGAATCTCAGGAATCTCTGGCTACCAGCAGTTTTGATTTTTTTCCCCCTTTCCTAACAAAATTAGTTATTACAATTGACTCTTCACTTCATATACGTTTTTCAGATTCTCCAAAGGAAGTTAATTCCTTGAATGCTGTTTATTTTTCTAAATAAAAAAATTTATATTTGGGGGAACGTCAAAGTTATGCAAAAATGGTTTTATTTGCCAAGGAAGAGTGGAGGGTGCAATATACAGATATAGATATGATCACACGCTTAGAAGAAATGGTTGGTTTGCTCCTGTTTGAATCCAAGCACTTTACAGTTTATTCTCTAAGCACTCCATAGTATGTAATATGTGGCAGAGAGTGAAAATAAAATGTTCCTTGAAGTATAGTCACATCTTTAGGTTTTCATTATTCTGTCTTAGTTTAACATGACGATATTCTCTCCCTCTCTCTCTGTCTCTTTCTCTCTGTCTCTCAGAATCAGCAGATCAGTTTATGAGCAGTGGTTAATTTTTGCCTCTCTTCTGTGAGGGCACATGATTACAGTTCAAAATAATTCATTGCTAATCCATGCAGTATTGGTTCATCTCCATCACTCCGTTCTGTGATTAGAGCCTCAGGCCTGCTGCCTTGCTTTCCGCCCTGATTTTCTTTAACTGCAACCCTTGTTTTAATATAGTTCTGTAGTCACCACTCTCCTGCCAGCCCTCTCCATTCCTCATATGTATCGATTGCAGTGGATTAATATTTATTTGAAGCTATTTTTCAGACTTTGTGAAAAATGTATTCCTTTCTTACAGTGGATCTTCATCGAGAGGGAGGGGCAGAGGGCTCAGGTAGGCAACTCTTTTTAGAGAGTAAACTGTTGTGTTTCAGATCTTGATTCTTTGCACTGGTCAATGTTTTCTGTTTTTATACCAATCTGGAAGTTTTGTTTCCTTGAGAAAAATTTGAGACAGGCTAAACTGCCACGTTGGCAGTGGAACTGCGTTTGTTTGTAACGATTTTAGTTTGGCTTTCTGGATTTTCCGGATTGGTGGTATGGCCAGTGCGATCACCATAACACACATTGATCAGCTGGCGTTGAATGTTTCCTGCAAATCATCATCCAAACCTACCCTTTTCCTTAGCATCAAAATTTGCCCATTTTCCCAGAAGGTCATCTAACAGATTTTTAAAAGACTTTGTTTCAGATCTCAGTAGTCCTGTGTTCCTTTTAATAATTACTTTCGTCTCATTGTAGCTGTGTGTTTGAAAGTGTAGGTCAATGAGGATGATTGCATTCAGAATTTCATGATCTGTGTAGTGGAACAAATTGAAAGCAAAGCCTGTATCAATCACTGTGAAGGGAGGGTTAATTGTTACTGCTTCTCAAGCCTCTGGACAGATAAACCAGTAATGAAATACTTATTGCTGTGATATGTGAATGCTAAAGGATGAAACAATGGAAACAGAAGCAGTCTTCAGAGATAACCAAAAAGGCAAAGAAAAAAGAATAAAGTGGATGAAAGTATGGAACTGCATACTGTTTTAACTCTCTTAAAGTAATAGTGTTTTTAACCTTCTACCCATCTTTTTCTGGCAGGTTAGGGTAGTATCATATATCAGATTGCTAAAGGCAAATAAGAATATAAATGGAAACCCACTGTTTCTGTGAAAGAAAAGAGAGCGAGAGAAGAAAAAAAGAAATAGTACAGTCCTATGCCTTATGTGAACTCTCTATATTTTATAAAAATTATTTAATATTACTATTTGTATTATTATTATTTAAGCTGTTTTCTTTTAAGAAAAGTGATGTTAGAAGTTAAATATTATATATGCATAAATGGATTAAATTCCAGAATGTTTTAAAGGATTTTTATCCTTGAAGAGATTTTTGAATTATTGGCCCATTGTAGTGCCAAGTATAGAGGCGATTATATAACACAAAAAGAAATAGTAAAATAAGAATTAGTGTGGCAAAGAAATAATAAGATTAGAGTACACATTTAACCATTTCTTTCATGTGAACTTAACATTTAAACATCTGTTAGTTACTTATATGTTGAAATATATGCAAAAAAATATTTAGCCAAATTGAAGTCTTAGGCCCATGACAATCATCTCAACACAGTGGGTAGTTCTGAAAATTAATGAGAATGATAATACTGTAAAGACTGTTCCAGAGTTTGCCCAAATTCATTATCTAAGACTCTTGTTAAGAACATCTCAAAGAATTTTAACCAGGAAAATATATTAATGGTTCAAAAGCATTTTCAAAACCCTGAATTATAAAAGTATAATGGAATTATATATGCAAGAGTTATAGTTAGCAACAGAGATAGCAGAAGACATTATGAAGGCATATTTTTCTGCAACCTGTGCTGTTCTTGCCTGTGGTTTCATCCATAGGGTTTAATCTCATACAGTATGTATATGCACACACACAAATACACACACACATATACTTTGTTTTGTTGTTATTGTTGTTTTTAGGACAAGAAAATAAGAATCATTTAAAAAATAAAATGAATGCCTTCCCATTAATGTGGGGAAGCTTATAACTGTAGAAAGTTAGATATCTTTCAGCATTCATTTCAGATGTGATACAACTACTAAGAAGATAGACAGCATTCTTAGCAAAAAGGATTTTCCCACATCTTTGTATTTCTCTTCAGAATGTTAAGAATTTCCTGGGGGCAGGCCTGATTCTGTGTGGTATGGATGTGGCTGCATAGCAACTGACACAAGTGATTGGGGCATAGCCCTTTTTATGACCAGGACACCTCCTGCAGCTATAATGTGGTTTTGTATATTTAAAGATGGCTATAAGTGTAATGCCGGTGTAATGCACTGGGGCAGAAGTTAGCAGAGAAACCCTAAAGTCTACATGTGCCACAGGGTATTGATCATTGTGTAGAAAAATGGGCAGGCAAAAGTCAAGAGTTCTATGAGTCAGTAATACAAGTATACATAGAAGCCCACAGATATCAAGATTGTCAGGAAAATAACATTGCTAATGACTGCTGGCTGCTTGTTCCTTGAGATCTAGTTCAACAGTACAGAGTGTCTTAAATCCTGGTCATTGGTGTCACTCTTGCATTGTCTTTGCATGAAGTTATACTCTTCACAGATCCTTTAACTCTTGAGAGCCTCAGTTTCTTCATTTGCATATTGAGCTAGTAATACCCCTTTCCAGCCACAAAATCTATGATTACGTGATTTGAATTGTGTGGATATAAAATGCAAAATAGTTGGAGTATTGTATACGGTTGTTTCTTTTCCTAGTGGAACTAATATTTATGAATATGTCTTATAAAATTGCGAAATAAATTAATTTTTAGATCAGATATGACGCTTGTTATATAGGTTTCAGTCCAAAAGTATAGGACATTTAGATAGTTTTCTGCTATGAAAACATCTTTGAAAGGAAACTTCTTAATTTGCAAGAAGTTTGCAGAGGACATTGCAATGGAAGCAATGGGATGCAATAAATTCTATTTTAAAGTGATATATAATGTATGCGACTCAATGTAGCACTAAAGAAAAATACTAAAAATGTTCAGAGATAAGTACATTTGTTGGTGAATTCAATCAAGACAGTACAAGAACTATGGAAATAATTCGAAAACGGGATGACATACACCCAAGAAGGAGGTTAACGATGTAATGTTTGATGGACAGGCAAGTGCTTAGGAGAATAACTAATCTCTGAAGATTTTGTGAATTCCTAAAACATTTATAGAGGAATAATTTTCTGTAGTGAAATGTTATCCAAACTACAACAGTTCTTTCCTTCTTTTTTTAAATTTCAGGTTAATAGAAGGGTACATTTGATTAGATTACATTGCGTTTGTTAGATAAAGTCCAAGTTGTAGTTGAACCTTTCACCTAGGAGGTGTGTCGTATACCCTACCTTGTGCTCATTAATGAGAGCTTACCCGCCCTCCCCCTATGTGGATTTTAATTGTGTTTTTCTCTTGGGTGGGCATGGAGTTACTCACCTACCAGTTTCATGTTAGAAATTAAGTACATTGAATGCTTGCTATACCCTTGTGATACTTTACTTAGGAGTGCATGTCTTAGATCAAAAGTGATGCTTGTTGTATAGGGTTTCAATCCAAACATACAGGATATTAGATAGTTTTCTTCTATGGAGAATATCCTCCTAAGTAGGACAGTCTACTTAGGAGGATGTTCTCCACGTCTAACAAGGTAAATACAAAAGATGGAAAGTCTCCATCTTTCTGTATGGTTTTGTAGTATTCCATGGTACACAACCTTGTGTTTCAGAAGAACTTTCTCCTAATTCTTCTCTCTTACTTGTAAAGGTGAACCGATTTAGTTTTTGCAGGGTAGGCAGATTTAACAATTTGTGATAAGATGAGATTTCTTGCATCTAATAGATTAATGGCTTTTTAAACATATGGCTCACTTATTTATTGTTTTCTTGAAAATTCCCAATTAATGATACTTAATAGGTACTACAAGTATATTTTTATAAAATAATTAACTTTTCTGCCTCATACATGTGTGTATGTGTAGATTATCTATACTGTATATTATATATAGTTCTAGATATTTTATTTCCATACCTCTATTATGTTCTTGTAAGTGGTAATTGAACACCACTGATAAAATGTTCTTCCCTAAAGAAATAGTCAGTTCCTTAAAAGGAATTTTCCATTTTTCCATTATGAAAACACTTAGGAAAAATTTTAAAATATTTTAATGTGGACTGGTCTTCTATGACTCCTCCCTCCACCCCCCTTCCTCATCAAAATCTCATTTTCCCAAAGCTACATTTGGCTAGGTACTAGGAGGTTGTCTGATTAGAATGATTCATGGTTAGCAGTGAACCTGTTTTCCTTTTTTTAAAGGAGCCTACCATAACACACCCATTTTCAGTTAATAGAAGGTGAAGGACCTTTAATATTTCGTGTGTCTCCCACACCACACTTGTATATCCCTTTCCAAAAGATGCATTAGTCAACTCTTTGAAATACCTCTTGTGGAAGCAGTATCTCATAATGACATTGTTCTAGAAAAATTTTCATCTTATACTACTGAGTCTAAAAATGGGTAAATATCATGAGTTGGGTTAAATGTATGGGTTGTACATATTTTCATTGGTAATATTTTCATTTTTTGTACCTAGTTAAAAGTCTCACAGTAGGGTAAAAATTTACATCAAGTAAAGAAATTTAGAATTGGGTGGTGTGTGGTAACACCAAAGTTGGGAATATCAGCTCAGCATTGAAATGGAATTTAAAATTGAGATTTATAGATAGTTTTAGTGTTCTTTGTGGAGTGTAATCCATAGCAAGTGTTTAGACTAGACTTGGGTTGGATCAGCCCACATTAGACTTCATAGGATCTGCCCCCATTCCCCTTTCTACAGTTATTTTCAGTTGCCAAGGTCTTGTTCCAAGGACAGACACCTAAGTGTGTTTAGTGTCTTTGTGCGCTCACAAAGACTTCCAGTAGGCCCTGAGGACTGTGGCTTCTCCTGTCATGGTCCCCCAGTTTTACACCAGACTGTAAATGGGCTTCAGGGGAGAACTGAGAGGCTCCTCAAATGGCACATTCATGCCATTAGTTACTTGGGGGGGGGCACATTTTCCCTAAAAATAAGCAACAAGAACTGTGGGGAATTTGAGATTTTACCCTCCTTACAAGCTAACAAGTAAGCCTGCCACAGTTTAACGAATGCAGGGTCAGAGATGAAGGACAGATTATTACATACAACATTGGCAGTGGCCAGTGTATCGGTGTTTACATTAATTCTCTGAGCCCCAGTTCCCATAGGGCGAGGGCCAAATGATACCTGCACATGTAAGAGTGTAGCAAATTGTAACACAAGAGGAATCCTCGACTTAGGGAACCTGAATCTTTTAGAATGGACAGTGGATAAATCTTTTCTTTGCTCTAGAGCAGGGGTGTTCAACCTTTTCCTTTCTGTGCTATACATTAGAAGAATAAGAATTGTCTTGGGCCACATATTAAATATATAAATACTAATGAAAGCTGATTGGCAAAAAAAAGGAAGGATATGATATCTGATATCTGACACCACAGATAAGCAAAAAATGTCTTCACAAAATCAACATGTGACCCATGGGCCTCAGGTTGGATACTGCTGTTCCAGAGGGACACACTGTCTCTATCTTCCAAGGCTGTTCTTTACACAACAATTTTAAATAGACATTCCGTAACAAAGGGCAGTTAGTACTTTTTTCCTGCAAGATGTGTAGGAATGTGAAAGACCCAAAGAGTCTTGTCTTTCCAGAGCCCGAACAGCTGCAAAGGAGACTTTTACAGAGGGGTTAAAGAGTGTAGTTGTGCACTAGTGCTATAGCTTAGGCCGTGGTTCTCGACCTTCCTAATGCTGCGAAGTATTTTCATTGTTACAAAGCGGTCATCACCCACAGGTTGAGAACCGCTGGTTAGAGCTTCTTAGAGTGCAATGCAATAGGAAATCAATGATTTGGAGAGAAAATGGCAAGGGTTCCGAAGTAGGTAATCTTTCCCAAATTGCTTAAGCATGAATCACATGACGCTGTGCATCCGGCCAGGGTAGGTTAGCTGATTCATGATATTAATACATTCCCGTTCTCATGACATATGTATTTTAATACAGTAGATGTTTGTCCTATTTTGGAAGCTTACTGTCTTTCTGGTTTTCTCTATTTATAAATTACAATGTGTTGAAAGTTCACTTTGTGAACTTCTTCACCATGCTAGCTTCCTTCTGACTCTCCTGTCTTCTGGGGCATCCCTTTCCCCACGTGTCCTTTCTGCACTGCGCTGCTTTTCTCCTCCCCTCACCCTGCTCCTTACCCCAGTGTGTGGCCCACTGATGCTGTAGCTGTCCTCTTATGTAATATATTGCCTTTCCTGTCTCGCACAGACTTGTAGGTGTCTAACCTTTTTGTACCCACACTTTTTTCCTAAATTGCCACCACCTTTTTCTAATTTCACAGTAACTGTCAGTATAAAGCTCGTGATTGCAAGCACAGCAAAATAGGTTAATAGAAAGTTTGATTACACCTAGAATAATGTTAAGGGATTACATTAAAAGATGATGATATTGGCCAGGCATGGTGACTAGTGCCTCTCATCCTCTCACTCTGGGAGGCCAAGGCAGATGGATTGCTTGAGCTCAGGAGTTCAAGACCAGCCTGAGCAAGAGTGAGACACTGTCTCTACTAAAAATAGAAAAACTAGCTGGGCATGGTGGTGGGTGCCTGTAGTCCCAGTTACTTAGGAGGCTGACACAGGAGGATCACCTGAGCCCGAGTTTGAGGTTGAGCTATGATGCCACAGCACTCTACCCAGGGCTACAGAGTGATTCTCTATCTCAAAGAAGAAAAAAAAAAAAAAGATTATGATCTTATTTAGTAAGTTATGATCTGTAGTTCTATTTCCTGAGTAGTTTATATAACCTGCTCTGTTGTGAATAGACATAGATTTTGTGTGTTTGGGAACTGTTATGGGTAGAATGTATACCTGGCTTTTGCATAGCATTACACTTTTGTATGTACCATACTATGTTGAGGGACCTCACTTAAAAGACTTGGTTGAAATAACCTGTGGCATCTGGTTAGCTCAGATCCAATATCAAAATTAGGTGCTCACCTCCAGTCAAGGTCTGATGATTGGTCATTTTGCTTTTCCTCTTTCCAGTCTGCTAGTGCAATTTTTATCTCAATAAAATATAACAATATACATTGATGTAATTGAATTAAAAATTAATTATCAAAGCATAGTCTAATAAGTAATGAGACTGAACAGACCCAGATATTCTCTATGGGATACATTCCATAGTCTTTCTCTGCAATGGGGTTACTTCCCTAAACGTCAGTCAAAAATCTCAAGATTGTGTTACTACAAGATGCTCATGAAGCGGTGACAGTGTAATACAATATGGACATTGTCTACCTGTTGAGAAGTAGATCATAGTTCACCATCAGAATATATTGTTAAAACTCAAAATATCCATAACCAGTACAGAGGACCATTAGCCGAATTGATGGACGATGAAGAAATCAATTACAGTTTTCTTTTGTGGTTGTCTTTGTTTATAAATTGTGATGTGACCTCTTTGGAAGGGAACACATTAGTCTCATTTTCCATGCTTAGCACTGACGCTCATTCCTAGAGCAGAATTAGTGGGTAAAGGTAGGAATGAATTCCAGTTCTAATTCTGCCTATTTCATATCTATATTTCATCTCAGGAATTTCTTGTACCTGTCAGAGATCTACAAACACCCTTAGCCATATCCCAGGATTCGGATCTAGAAAAGGAATTAATAGAGGAAAAATAAGCATTTTGGAATACCGTCTTCGTTGACCAATAATCGGTGGTTCATAGTGCATTCTGGGTTTCAAAGCTGTATTATTTACATTATCTGTTGTGGATTTGCTGAAGATTATACCCTTGTAACTCTGAAAAGAATGCTTTTAGGTTCAAGATACCTCATGCCTCTCTATTAAGAAAACCAGTTACAACTAAATATATCATCAACCTTTTTTTCCTTTTAGCTCCAAATGGTACTACCAAATAGATGAATTCTGGAACAATGAACTATTTCCAATTTTAAATTCATTTTATAGTCAATTATAATTCCATACAGCTTGAATTCCACTAATCCTGTATTTCACAAAATTGTACCTATAATAATTTAAGTTGATTATACCAAAATTGAGAAATTCAATCATGTAAAATAGAACAGGTTACAAAGAAAGCTGACATTTTCCCAGGGATTTCTCCTCTTGTGACATAGCTTAGGCATCTTGTGGTCTTGTGTACGTATTACCTATAACAAAAGTCTTTGTGCAGAAAAATCTAATGTAAGGATGCATTAAGTAAAAATGATACATTTATCTCCTCACCATGATAAATTAATAGCAGTGAACATTGTTATTTTAATATAAATCAATAGAGGACTAAATCTTAGTAAAATTGCTTGAACTTAATATAGGAAAAGAAATGAAATAATTAATAACTCCAGGGAAAGAGTGGATCAGTAGTTCAAATATACTTATTCCTTTCTCTCTTTACTCGGGACATTGCTTATTTTCTTCAAAGTTTATAATCTGTAGACACTAAATTTTGTCTCTTGTGCATATTAGCCTTTTTTTGGGCATATTAACATGTATCTTGCATACTTTTTTGAAATAAAATTTGACTACCAATTTATTAATGTACAGGTAAGAAAACACTTCCAATTTTCTGAAACCAAAATTGCACCTGACATGTTTTTGTATATATCTATATATATTCAAAATATGCCTCCACAGATGCGCAATGCAAATCTAAAGTTGTGTCTGCCCTGTAGCACAGTGAAAAATTCTAATTCAGTGTTAATAATAAACACACAATTTAATGGGCAAAAACTTTGTTTTCCTAGTGAGAACATTGAGTTCCAGAAAAGAATATAACCATGAGTGACTACTTGGCATGGTGCCTATGTATGATGATGGTTTTAGTTAATCTGTGCAGATCCACTGTGGCTTCAGAACTCCAGAATGAAACTGATCTTCTGTGACCAATATCTTCCTGGGAAGATTGCACCGTCTCTAGAAAGCATACACCAGCTCTGTACTATGCCTGTCTCTGGGTAAAATCTGTGCAAACACATATGTTTTGCAGTTTTTTTTTTTTTTTTTTTTTTATATAAAGAGTCTCACTTTATCACCCTCGGTAGAGTGCCTGTGCATCACACAGCTCACAGCAACTCCTGGGCTTAGGCGATTCCCTTGCCTCAGCCTCCCGAGTAGCTGGGACTACAGGCATCCACCACAATGCCTGGCTATTTTTCTGTTTTGCAGTTCGGCCGAGGCTGGGTTTGAACCCGCCACCTTGGGTATATGGGTCCGGTGCCCTACTCACTGAGCCACAGGCGCCGCCCATGTTTTGCAGTTTTAATAGTAATATTTTAACAGTTACCATTTCTCATGTTGTTGTATGTCCAACAAAGCTCTTTAACACACTAAATTTCCAGACATTTGAATATTTTAATTTGTAACTTATCTTTGGCATCTTTAAGTACAGTCCATTATAGGTTTTGATTTTCTGCGGTAGGGTTTTATTTTGCATTTGCCTATTCCCTTCGAAATTCTGAAAGCTAACAATTTTTACTTTTATTGAACTGAGTCACTTTCTCATTCTTTGGACCGACTTTTGTCTCTCAGTTTGGGGGCGGCGTCTGTGGCTGGCTCAATGGAGTAGTGCGCTAGCCCCATATGCCAGAGGTGGAGGGTTCAAACCCCGCCCTGACCAAATAAATAAATAAATAAATAAATAAAGTCTGGGTCTTGTATCTCATTTTGGGGACCATTTATTTATTAGTTTTGAATTTGATAGCAAAATGACGGTAAGCATTATGGGCATTGTGGCGTCATTGTTGACATACTAGCGGTGACATTCTCGACCCCCCACTCCAACTCAGTACAGAGGTTCTCCAGTTTAGTTTTTACATTTCTTTGCTCTACTCCTTTATGCCAGACCCACTCTACATTTCCTTAAATATCCTTCATCACTTCCCATCAAGGTCTTTCCAGTTTTAAGTGGAAAATTTTGTTTCTTTTTTTTATTTAAAACCCACAACCCCTATTTTCTACCTTATTTTTGTCCTTATCTTATACATTTTAAAAAAATGAAAGTCCTCCTCTGCCCAAATAATTGAATCCTTGTGGAAGTGTTAATGCCCCCCCTCTCACCACCTGAACCTACTGTTACCTAGCTTAGCCAGCTACAGTCAGCTTCCGTGCACACTGTCAGACCCAAGTTCATCTACTGCCAGTAGACACTGTCAGTCTTCATCTCCCATAATCTCTTGGCAGCATTTGACACTGCTGATCACTCCTTTCTTTCTGAGACGCTCTGTTCCCTTGACTTCTGTGATGCCAGCCTTTTCTGGTATTTCTCCCAGTTCTCTGTTAGTTGTCCGGAGACCTTTTGTGGTTTTCTACTTATCTTATTCTGTACTCCCCTCCAGGACCTTGACATTCATTTCCACAGCTTCATGAAATAGATTTAAGACACTGAAAACACTGCAGTTGCTCATTTTCAATCAAGATCTCTCTCCTGGACTCTAAACTCATGTAAACATCTGTGAATTATCTGTGGTCATTCATCTGTTCTATGGGCACCTCAAACTCCAGGGGACCCAACCTGAACCATATAGAACTTGGCACCTTCGTTTGTGCTCAATATATTACACATTAAAGGAATTACTGGGTAAATAAATAAATACATGGGCAGGAAAACACACTAAACGCTGGAAAATGAACTAGCCTCAGAATAGCCTCATGCCTAAGTGTTGGTGGTGATACTGTTATTCTGCTTGGCCAGACTGTGACATATAGCTTGTCTGCTTTGACCACTGAAATTTCTTCTGTTTTTCTAATCTCTCTTTTGACTTCTTGGTCTTTAGATGTACTATTTAATTATTTGGACTGATTTTTGAATTCTTTAACTTCTGCCTAAATGTTCTTGTTCTAAAACTTTGCTTCTTATGTCCTAGAAATTACAAAGCCTTTAATTCTAGACCTGGTCTGATATTTGTTAGGGGCTGGTATTTAATATGTGTGTTTGGGTGTGTGCGTGCATGTACATGTGTTTCTTTCTATGTGTGTGTGTGCTTTAACATAAGTAAAGATTCCAAAAGTAATGACCTTGACTCTAGTAGTATTAAAGTTAGACAATTAAAATGAGCTAACCCTTCAGAAAACTATGTTTGCATTTATGTAAGTAAATACTTGATGTATTTTGATGCTATTATCCCTTGGGTAAATTCGCAATAATCTCCCCATCTCAAGGTCCTAAGCATACTCACATATGAAAAGTCCCTTTTGCCATGTAAAGTAACATGGTATTGGGATGTGGATATCTTTGGGGGGCTACTATTCAGCCTACCACAGATACACAGAAACATATTTTAACTATAGAAAATTCTATTGTCATTATGTAATTTTAAAACTCCTTTTCTTTCATGAACTATTCTGCAGCGTGCATGAATTGTGTGCAAGTTTCTGTAGGACCCAGACTTAATTATGGCTGTGATAGGAAAGAGTAAGACCTTTTAGTGTAAATTCCATGAATCTGTACACGGGGCCGGATTTAAAAGCATCTGACATACTTTTCTTCATCAGTAAAGAAGGTTTACTGTGGAGAAAGCCCTGTTTGCTGACCTTATCACATAGTAAGTGTTTAGGTTGTGATAATATCCATATTCTTTGCATGCCCAGCTCTGCTCCACAAAGAGTGATGTGCTGACGTGGAGTCAGGTAGCCTATGTGAACTGCTACGTAAGAGGCACGCCATGTCTAATGTTTCACGGGAATTTCCATTTACCTTTTTGTGTGTATGTGAGTGATAGGTAATTGTTGAATTAGTTTATAGTCTGTAGCGCTTTCCATCCTTCCAAATATGTAACTTTGGAAACTTTCAAAGAGGGGATTTGGAAGAGAAGAGGGAATATATTGATTAGAAGATGGTAATCAAACATATGGGGTAACTTTAACATGGAGATCATCCAAGGGGGGTGCCTTACTTTACTTTTATATTTTCTTTGTATTTATATAGTTCTTTCATGGACTTAAGTATTCTTTCAAGTCATGAGAAGCATGAAGAATAATATTTATTACAGTGGCCATGGAGAAGCCATGTCTTATTATATGTTTATATTCTTGACTATTTCTTGGAATAGGCGATGAGTCAAAGTAAAATCAGACTTTGATACAAAAAGAATCAGTTTAAATATAAATGTAAACTAAAGAGACATATCTCATCTTGTGCCCTAATGGTAGTTGGCTGAGATAGATTCTCAGACAAATCACCAGGAGACCACAGTAGAATGTCAAATTATAGATATTTTTATTGGGGGGGGGAGAGAAGGAAGCAGTTATTCTATATACTATTATAGCTTTTGTTAATTCATAAATAATAATGACAGAATTTCTTAATTACTCAGACAAATGTAGTCATACATTTGTTTGCATTTTAACCATTATTTGAATCTCTTACTATAGAATAATTTCTTCCATATGAATTTTAGTCACAGTACATTTGTACATATGTATATATATATGTGTTTAATGTGAAGTCAGAAGAAAGCACAGAACTTAAGTGAAATGTAGTAGTAATCTGTTTAAGAAATAGTAGAAGATGAAAACCTGTAATAGGACAGCGTTATTTAATCATAAGAACGCTGTCAGCAGTGTTTTGTGACTGGGTTTGTTTTGTTTTGCCCAGCATATGTGTTTAAACATGTTCCCCAACCTCTGGAAGTATTTAGAGAAATGTTTGTGTTGCTTAATTCCCCACGTAAATGGTAATTTCATGGCAGTTCTTGAAATAAACATTTTCCAACTTGAAAATATTTTGTGACTATCTCCATTACAGAAACAAATATTTAAAACTCAAAGTAATATCCGACCTGCAGTTCAAAACCTCCTTAGCAGTTCTCTGAGAAATGTGAGTTCGTATCTGATTTTTCTGCTGCCTTGTATATTGGTTCTGCTGCCCTTCACGCTTAATCTGCATAGCTTGTGATAAATTGCTCCATACCTGCAGTTGAGGATGCCTCTGGGTCACGGATGGTATGAGACCTCAACATCCCGCAGGGCAGCACCTTCCATCTTCTTCATCATCGTCCTCATCGTGGTGAAGGCGACACGTTACGTTCTGTGTCTGCTTCAGTCCGCTGTCTTGTTTAATTCCATCACTAACCCTCTGAGGAAGATATATCCTCATTTTATAGATGGGAAACCAAGTCCTTTAGTAGTTAAGAACTCCACTAAGAAGTTGTAGTCTTATTTAAATTCTTTTTAGAAAGCTGCTTTTTAATTTAATTTTATTTTATTGTCAGACAGAGTCTCACTATGTCACCCCCAGTAGAGTGCTGTGGCATCGCAGCTCACAGCAACCTCAGAATCTTGGGCTTAAGCGATTCTCTTGCCTCAGCCTCCCGAGTAGCTGGGACTACAGATGCCCTCAACAGCGCCTATTTTTTTTTTTTTTGCAGTTGTCATTGTTGTTTGGCAGGCCCAGGCCAGGCTCGAACCTGCCAGCCTTGGTGTATGTGGCTAGTGCCCTACTCACTGAGCGCTGAGTGCCGAGCCATAAGAAAGGTACATTTTACTGGTAAATAAAAGATGAAAGAATAAATGGAGTGGCTCACAAGTTAAAATACAGAATAGCATAAGATAGGCTGGTACCCAAAGGTAACACAAGTTAAATCCTAAGTACATAATTAAAGGCACACATGAAACCTCTCAAATAATTTTCATCTGCTGTTATGGAGTCAAAAGGAAGCCAAATTAAGTATCTTTGTAAAATAGGGTGTTGCTTCTGGATGTTAGTCAGAAACTGTCTCTAAATAGAGTTTTAGTGCTTTACTGTATCAAAGGAGGGAGAGGACATGAGGGTAACGTGATATTGTGAAGAATTTTCTCTTAACCTATACGAGGAGGATGCCAAACATGAATTGGTTTATTAATATTGGTTAAAAATGAAAAACATGTGACTGAATTTTTATTATTTGTTATTAATAATGAATTTTGAAACTATTAAGCACTACTGATTTATTTCAAAATATAATAACATCAACATAAATGTAGAATAGACAAGCCATTTAATAAGCCATTAATACATGATTAAAAATTGTCTTAAGAAGAAATTGTGTTAATAAATGATACCATTTTAAATGTATAAACAAGAGATAGGTTACTGATAGTATATAAAATCTAAGAAAATAGTAAAATTTAGGAATTTATACAAT
Organism: Arctocebus calabarensis; assembly: GCA_963573935.1. NCBI lineage: Eukaryota > Metazoa > Chordata > Mammalia > Primates > Lorisidae > Arctocebus > Arctocebus calabarensis. The sequence goes on along the minus strand of CAUYON010037760.1, from coordinate 21,599 downwards.
TTTGTTTGCAGCTTTTTACTTTTTTTTTTTTGGATACGGAGTCTCAACTTGTCACCTTGGGTTGAGAGCCAGCGTAGCTCACAGCAACTTCAAGCTCTTGGTCTCAATTTATACTCCTGCCTCAGCCTCCTGAATAGCTGGGACTATAGGCACCCACCATATTGCCTGGATAATTTTCCTATTTTTAGTAGAGATGGGGGTCTTGCTGGTCTCAAACTCCTGAGCTCAAGTAATCTGCCTGTCTTGGCCTCCCCAAGTGCTTAGGCTTACAGGCATGAGCCACTGTGCCCAGTCAGCCTTTTATTTGTTTTTATCAGGTGGGGCTTTTGCTATGTTACCCAGGCTGGCCTCAAACTCTGGGACTAAGGTGATCGCCTCACCTCAGCCTCCCAAGTAGCGAGGCCAACAGTCATGTGCCAGTGTGCCTGGCTTACATCACTGTTAAGATACATATTTTCTTCTCATTCAAGATCCTTTCATCTCCTTTCTTTTTGAAAGTTATTATTATTTAAATGGATATTATCCAGTGCTTTTTCTCGTAGTGGTGATAGCTGATGATCCTGAAGAGAGTCTAGATAGAATGTGATGATAAAGTCTAAACTTTCTGAGACTAAAGAACTTGCTTTAAGAATGCAGGCAGTTCTGAACTGCAAATAAATAATGGCTAAATAGGGTCTTTTCTGTGTTTGCTGTGATACCTATTTTGCAGATTTTAAATATAGAGTAACATTTGATAACAGGAGCTTTGCCAAGTGGAAAGAAGACAGCAGATAAGGGCATTAAATTGAAATAATGAGCTGCTAGAAAAGATAATGGATCGGCTGTTCCACAGCAATTCATGGGGGAAAAAAGAAGAGAGAAACTTTGACACTGGGTTCTCTGGCTTTTTCAAAGAGAGGTTCTTCTTGTACTTCAACAGACTGCTGGGTGTGAGGGGAAGGGAAGGAGTGGGTATCACTCGTGTAGTTGACTCTGAGGTGGGCAGCCCATAGTCTCTCTACCACTTATCTGACTCGGTGTCCTCGGCTTCCAGCCAGTTCCTTCCTTTCTTCCTCTGGGAGAATAATCCAAGAGACAGAAGTCATTTTAGTGCCATAATGGACTTTGAAGTTAGACAGAATTGTTCTCTTCTGTTGTAATTCTTAAATTAATTTTATGTTTGAAATTAATATTCTGTATTCGACAAGAACTCACATGATTCAATGAGATAGTACATAGGAAAATGTTTTATAGATTCTGAAGTTCTCATAAGTCATAAGATAATTACATGACACAAACAACTCTGATCCTCAGCATTGGGACTTCTATTATTGTCACAGGATAGAGAAAATAGACCAAGAAGCTGTGGTGTAGGAGATCTTAGACACCATTAATTGATGGAAGATTCAGTTTTTCACTGTCTCTTCTTTCTTAATATACCTTCAAGTGATACTCAAAAATAATTATTTTTACTTTCCTAAAATACAAAATTCAGTGTGATCCCATTTATAAAAATAGGGATCAGAATGTGGTCAAAATGAGAATATTCAAAACAATATTGTCCCCAACTGGGAAATTTTCTTTAGCTCTGTTCTACCTTTTACTACACCAAAACCCAAAAATGGCGAACAGTAATTAATTGAGTGTTTACTACATGCTAGACTCTGTGCTAAGAATGCTTTATGTATTCTTCACTTCTTATTCAACCACAAGGGGCAGCTGTGATTGTAGCCACTTTATAAAGCTGAGAAAGCTGAGGAACAGCGAGGCTAAGGAAGTTGCCTAAAGTCACATAGCTAGCAGATTTTATACCAGGATTGTACCTTAGAATTCCTGGACCCCAGATACAGGGTTCCTCTGTAATATAGCATATTTTTTATGCCAAATGTGCCAACTCTCTCCCCCATTATTTTGGCTATTTCTTAAGGTTAAAAAGTCTAGTGGTTCCGTGATTTATTTGTTTATTTATTTATACAGAGGGCACCAAAAAACATGTCTATACATTTTAAGTGATGTTATCCATATAATACTTTTTGAAGTTGAATTGAGGGTGCTGCTCCTGGTCACGTGTACCTAGACGTGCTATGCATTTTATCTGCAAGTCACACACTTTTAGGGAATGACTGATTTTAATTCTAACAAGATTTCTTAAAATGTATATACATTTTTGGGCACTCATAGCATTTATACGCACATGGCTCTATAAATAGAAAATGAAATATATCAATGAAGACATTTAAAATTCCATACGAGTAGAGGAAATTCTAAAGATTTAATGGACACATCTGTTGTAAATCAGGTAGTCTATTTATTCTGCCAGAGAAAGTTTATAGATTTTAAAAGGCTTAATTAGAGAAGTATAAAGAAATAGCAGTTTTGAAAGTCTAACAGGGGAAAGTATTGAGTCATGAAGAGACAGAAGACCTGAACAGGCGGGTATAACAAAGTGAGAAGATTGAACCAGTAATAAAAAGTCTCCCATTGGAAAAAAGCCAAGAATCTGATGGATTCACTACTGAATTCTACTAAACATTTAAGAAACTAATATCAATTCTTCTCAAACTTCCAAAAAGAGAAGGGAGCTTTTCCAAACTCATCCTATGAAGCCAGTATCACCCTCCTATGAAAACAGAAGACGCAACCAAAAGAGAAAACTACAGGCCGATATTCCTGATGAACATAGAGGCAAAAACCATCAACAGGGTCCTTGAAAACTGAATTCAACAAAGCATGCAAGAGACCATTCACCATGATCAAGCAGGGCTCATCTCAGGGATGCAAGGGTGTTAGCAGTATATACAAATCCATAGACTTCGTATGTCACAGTAGCAAAACAAAGGGGAAAACCATTTGATTGTCTCAATAGCTGGGGAAAAGACATTTGACAAAACTCATCCTCCTTCCATGATAAAAATCCTAAATTAGTTGTAGAAGCAAGATAGGTCAACACGGTAAAGGACAGGAATGACAGAGCCACAGCTAACGTCATACTGACTTGAGTAAAAGTTGCCAACTTTTTCTCTAAAATCTACAAAAAAAAAAAAGCAAGAATCCCAATTTGCCGCTTCTCCTCAACATACTACTGGAAGTCCTAGCCAGAGCAATTAGGCGAGAGAAAGAAAGGGCATCCAGATCAGAAAGGAGAAAGTCAAAAAATTCTTGTTTGCAGATTATGTCATCTTACATATAGGAAACTCTTCATAACCCATAAAAAAAAAAAAAACCTGTTAGAACCAATAAACAAATTCAGTAAAGTGGCAGGATATGAAATCAGTGCACAAATTTAGTAGCATTTCTCTTGCTTATGCTGACCCACCCTAGAGCCATGTACGCGAGGAATACGTGTGAAGTACTAGGAGGTGGGGATTACCAAGAACCATCCTGGAAATGGATGACCACAACCAGTATTTCATTAGGAAAAGAATGTCCCAAACTTTTAATGGGGACATATCACCTACATCGCACCATAAAAATTACAGTTTTATAACTAATGGTCTGTACCAAATGTCTTCCTGCCTTGCATGTGGGTAGTACCTGGTGTTTTTGTTAGATTGGATGTGTAAATTTACATAGCATTTGTTGTATCAGACTAAAAAGCATTTCTTGTAAAAGAAGAACTGTTGGATTCCAGCATCCACGGTGTCACCTCTGGATTTCAGCTTTCTTATCTGTGAAATAAGACTAATATATCATCCTTGTGGACTTCGTAGAAATGCTGACCTGATGATGAAAAATGAATGATAAATTCACAAATAAATGTTTACTTTCAGACACATTCCTTCCCTCTTTCCACCTTCCTTCCCTCCCATCCTCCCTCCCTCCTCCCTTTCCTTCCTCCTTTCCTTCTTTCCTTCCTTCCTTCCTTTTCTTCGCTTTCATCTCACTGTGTTGCCCAGGCTGGAGTGCAGGGGGCGTGATCATAGCTCACTGCAGCTTTGAACGTCTGGGCTTAAATGAGCCTCCTGCCTTGACCTCCTGAGTAGCTAGAAATACAGGCATGCACCACCATGCCAGGATAATCTTTTCATTTTTTGTAGATTTTTAATGGTTTTGAACTCTTGGCCTCCCAAAGTGCTGGAGTTACAGGCGTGAACCACCACGTCTACCCCAGAAACTTGTGTGTTTTTTTTTTTTTAAGATGCATTGAAAATTAATTAATATTTAGTACTCACCCATAATTCAGAAAATACTATCAGGTAGACTTGTCTCCTCTAATTAAATAAGTAAAGGGAAACATAGGTTAGTAGTAACTGAAAACAACACGTGTATAATGAAGCTAATTGAGAAGAACAAAAAAACAGTTTATATGCTCCTAGCTAAGAGCATTTGTAGTAGTAGGGATGAAATTTTAAAATACATCGAGATATCTGGGTGTTCATAAAGTGATTTTATAAGTCCATGGAAGAAATCTCAAAACAGGTGAAAAGAATCAAAATTTGTCAATAGTAAAGAAACTGAAGTTGATTTTGATCCTTTTCTATCAATTCATCTTAAGTTAGAGATGGATTAATGTCCGAAAAATCTCAAGGTTCGAGAAAAGGCAAAATATCGGCTCTCACAGCTTCATCATTGCCGCCTTTAGCTGCTCTCGTTACCCTGGATCTCTGCGACGTGATTAATTTTCTACCCCAGAGACCTAACAGGATATGTTCACTTTGATTCTTGCACAAAGTTTTATGGTTTTCTCATACATCTTTTAACTTTTTATTGCTTATTAAAATCTATATTCAGAGAAGTCCATGTAACATGTATGTGCAGTTTAAAAGTAATTAATTATAAAAAAAAATGCCTGTATTTGCTTCTTAGGACTGTTGTAACAAAGTATCACAAACGTGTTGATTTAAACAACACAGCTTCCTTGTCTCATGATTCTAGAGAGTGTAAGTTCAAGATCAAGGTGTCAACAGAATTGGTTTCTTCCGAAGGCTGTGAAGGAGAAACTTCCAGCCTCTCTCTTAGCTCTTGGGGGTCTGTTGGCTTTGTGTTCTTTGGCTTGTCAGTGAATCGCTCCAGTCTGTGCCTTCATCTGCGTGTCTGTGCTCAGATTTCTCCTTTGTGTAAGTACATTGGCCATACTGGGTTAGTGTTCACCTAAATAACCTCATCTTAACTGTATCTGCAAACACCCTGTTTCCAAATGAGGTTACAGTCTGAACTGTGAGGGGTCAGAATTTCCACAAACCTTTTTTGGGAGGACACAATTCAGCCCATAATATCTGTCCAGGGTGAGACAGATGATATCAGATATTATTGCCATTACATAAGTGACCACCTGGAAGCGTGTGCTCTCTGTCCTCCCTGTGGTAGACAGGACTGGACTGTTGTCCAGGCCCTGTGGCTCAACCCTGTAATCCCAGCAGTTTGGGAAGCTGAGGTAGGAGGATTGTTTGAGGCCCAGAGTTGGAGACCAGCCTGACCAAGAGTGATACCTGTGTCTATGGAAAATAGAAAAATTATCCAGGCCTGGTGGTGCGTGTCTGTGGTCCTCGCTACTTGGGAGGCTGAGGCAGGAGTTGGAGGTTGCACTGAGCTGTGATGATGCCCCTGAACTCTAGTCTGGGAGGCAGAGCAAGGCTATATAAAATACAAAAAAGATTGGACTTTCGTGAAAATGACTTTTGTATTTTTGTTTATAGTTTTACCACTTGTGCATCATCTCTAACATAAACATGTTTTGTAAGACATCTGTTAGTGAAATGCAAGGGCTTTAAAAAGCAGGACTGTAAATAACATGTCACATACAATGTTTTCAACCGCCTGGGACAATATTTATTAAAAATGTCTACTTTCATGAGTAAGGGTAAATAACTTTTAAATAACTTTCTTTCAGCAGGCAAAATAGAAGTGATAATTTGTAAGTTCTATTTGCATCACATTTTAATTTTTTTATACATACTGTTTTCTTAGTTGTTGACTGATACTCATGTAAACTTTTTTGGAATGTATTTGATTCCTACAATTGGTTCATATTTGTAACAAAATTTATGATCATGTTCCAAATTTTGTGTTACTAAGGACTCAAATTATGATGCTCCTTTTAAATGTATTTTGAAATCTTTTAGTCTTGCAAACAGCATTTATGAAGATATTTTCACGTCTTTTCATTAATCCTGAGTTAGCGACTAACATCAATCAGTGGGTCTCTTGGTCAGCTTGAGTTATCCCATGTAGTGAAACACTGCCCGTATAAAACTAGTTAAAGGCAAGACACTGGATGTTTTAGTTACTTTGTTAAGCCTTTTTAAGGAATAAGTGAAATATTTTCCCCAGTTATTTAAAAAAAACTGGAAATAATTTGTACCTGTTAACTATCTTTGAAGTTTCCTAAAGTTCAAGTTTGCTCACTGGAAAATAAATACACACACATATATACACATTGCCTTTGCTAAAATCTGTACGATAAAAGAACAGTTAAAATTCCATTCCCTGGAATCATGTTTCAATTATTCTTCAACCCAGGTATAAGTACAGAGAATTGCCAAATTTCAAATGGCTCATAATAAATTCAGAAGGTTGCCCCTCTTCACCGATTGCTCTCCTTGATTAAAATTCTTCCTGAGTCTGCTGTGGGACCCACTGAAGGAAAGGAGGAAAAGAAATACCTTGCAGGCGACAATTGCTAGTCACTGTGCTAAACCCTCTATGGTGAACGAAGATGAGTGAAATAGGAAACTCCACCCTCAAGCAGTTTACTTTCTGTTGGAAAAATCATGATGATAATAACAGAGAAACACAGGAATAGGGCCACAGCTAAGGCGTAGATAATGTGTGAATAGATTCCCAGAGTAAGAATAATTCAGGTGTTTGGCGATATTGCTTTCCGCCGCAGATAATAGAAAAATCGACCTGCAGTGCCTTAAATGAAGACTGGTTAACTTTTTTCTCACATAATTAGAAGTATAGGGTTCAGTGACTCTTGACATAGACAGAGATGCTGTTTCCATTGGTTTTCTTGGCTTCTTCTCTGTGGTTACCCCTCTCCATCCTGTCTGCTCTCAAAGCAAAAAGGGTGAGGACACGTGGAGGGACAGCCATTTTCATGCTTTTTACTAAAAATGCAGAGGTTTTCCCAGAAGCCTCAAGCTGCCTAACTGGCTTCTGCTTCCATCTCGTTGCTGAGAACACAGCCATGTGCCCCCTTTTAACTGTCATGGTAGCATCCAAACTGTCCTGGAAAGGTCTTTAAAAATCAGTCCCAAGCAACAACAGCACCACGCGTGCACACCAACAACCACCTAAAGGTTTTCTTTATTGTTACTAGTGAGAATATATAGAAAGAGAACCTGATCAATGAAGTAATCTGTCAGAATTTAGTAGGTGATCAATCACAATCCCTAGATTTATCTATGTTAGAGGATGTTATTGGTAGACTAGTTTTCCACTATACCATACTAGGAAAAATATAACATGAAAGTCTGCCACAAGTGCTTGAATCTTTCAATACCACCAGCCTAGAGAACTTGCATTAATAGTTGGGTGATTCCTAGGCTCTGTTTGGGTATGTATGGCGGGTTTTTTTTTTTCCTTTCAGTTTCTAGAATGGACTTGTTTCTGTTATTTCTTTCAAGTAGTTGCAGGCACCTTTATTGATGTTGTCAACAGAGGCGATTTCTAAAGAAGCACCTTTGCTATTGTTAAATCATTAGACCAGTGTGATGGAGTAAAAGCTCCTCATGACGTTTTATTATAATTGGTATTATATCTGTTTTATTTCTATTTAAAAAAGATTAGCAGAGGAATGTGAAGTCTTTTGTACAAAAGGAGGACTAAAAATGCAACAGATCATGAGTTGATCATCCTGGGAGTTAATAGAACAAAACAATGAATAGCTCTGCTTTTTTTTTTTTTTTTTTAATAACTTCTCTGCCTCTTAAAGGTGATTTTCTTCCTTGGTATTTGGTTGCTGTTGTGGTGGTGGGTGTTTGGGAGGGAGGTTGTTGTGTGTGCTTTGAGTGAACTACTCTTAAACATGGACTTTTTCTTTCTCTGTCCTTGGACCCACAACTAAGAAGGAACAAAGCCAATTAACTCCTTCATCAGTGGCTTTCAGACGTCAGTATGCGTAAAAGTCCTTTGGATTGGTCAAGTCGAGCAAGAGTGAGGACAGGGAATCTAAAGGTACTCTGGACGATTGATTCTGATGTAGGTGGCCTCCGGACTCTGTAAAGGAGGTGGTCAGGAGGGAAGAAGACAGCCACAGTTGTCACCCTGGCTGTTTGTGTGTCTAACACGCTTCTGGTCTCTGAAATAGGGGCTCCCCGAGGTGGGATGCGTGGACTCCATGTGGTTTGTAGGAAGCCCTGTTTTGGTTCAGGAAGGAAATCATGAAACTTCCATTATAGTTATATTCATTTTTAACTTTTAAAAATCATTTCTTGTTTGCCTTTCATACTGTACGTGCTATGTAATATCAGTATGGTTGTTAATATTTATAACTTAGGGTTCGGGTGGCACACAGATACTAAAGGCCTGTTCTGGAAAGTGTTTTACTGGTAGTGGTGCATTATCAGAGAATTCGGAGGTCACTGCTTTAAACAGTTTATACGGCCAAAATCCATATCCCTTTCCAGCTCTTTGCAAGAGTTTATTGTTCCTTAATCGTTTTTCATTTAGGTATTGACATTAGTCAACTGTTGTTTTATTAGTGCACGCGTGCCCACAGAGCATAGCGCACGGTGGGGAAGATGAAAGGGCTTTGCAGTTTATGTCTGGCAGATATATCTGGGAGCTACCTTTATTTAAACAACTCACGGCTGAGAAATGGGAAGAAAAGAATTGAGGTAACTTTCATGTATCAGGTTTTAGCTTTCACTCCAGCTGTTGGTAGAGCTTGTCCTCCAGTTACAGGGACTTGGCGACGCAGGAGTGGGTTTTCCAGAGACTCTTGTCATTCTTGTCTGTAAAATTTGATTTGATCCCCTTTGAGGTTCACAGAGCAGCCTTTCCTGTAAAATATTACCTGGTCAGGCTAAAAAAGAAACTCACACGCTCTTCACTGCATATCATATGTTAAAAGATATTTGAGATTATAGCAACTAAGAATCCTGATTTCTCCCCATAATTATAGATACAAACTTTCATTTTCTTTATTGGGAGCCGAACTCAGAATTTGGCCCCTGGTATTTTTTATTCTTTAAAACATACTGGAGGAGTCAAATATGCCATGTCTTTTTATCCAGGTTCTTCTGCTCAGTATTTCTAGACATAAGACCATTATTACTTTTTACAAGTTTTGACACACACTCACACCCACCCACCCTTATTCTATTTATTCAGTTGAATTGTCAATAAAGGAGAAAAAAGGAAAAGCACACATCAAATTCCTGGTTTGAAAAACTTCAGCAGTTTCTGTCAATATTGTCAATATTTTAGTAGCTGCATAGCACAGAGAGCGTCTGACTGTTTTAGTTTCTCATTTAAAAAATTCATCTCTGATTTTAGTGCCTTTTTTACTGGTGCTTCTCAGCATCATTGATGCCTGGGTCTGGGTAAATTGGAGAGAATTGGCAAATGTGGAGTTAAGCTGATAACAAATATAGCTAATTATTGGTAATATTTGCTGTGTCTGCATATGTCAGGCACTGGGCCAGGCTCATTATTATCTCATTCAATTCTCACAATAACCCTGTGAGGTGGGTGCATGATATTATTATTCCATGTTGCAGAGGAGGAAGGGGAAACTTGGGGTGGTGCTCAGACTTGCCTGGAGGTACTTAGCTAGTCCGCTGAGGAGGAGGCTGCACCCCCCAATGCCAGGGCTCTGCCCCTCTGCACTGGGCATGTACTTTGCCGCAAGTGTGCGCCCCCACTCTGTGACTGCGGCCTGGCTCTTTTGTAACATTGGGAGTTGGGAAGGGGACAGATGGCTTTGGGTAAAGCAACCTACCCTACCCCACCCCAAAGAAGACTGAATGCACCCTTGGGAACAGGCCTTGTCCCGTACAACTCAGACTGTCTTTCAGTTGTGTTTGATTCAGATGGAGTCCCCGAGAGTTCTGCAAAGTGGTGGTACTGGCTGGGAGCTTCTATCTCAAGCATAAGAAGTTGGGAAGGGGAAATAGAGTTAGTGAGTGTGTGAATCTCAGCAGCTCTCGTGGACATGGGAACTGGGAAGCTAAGTGGAGGGAGGGCCACCCCGACTCTTCCGGCTCGCTAGGTGTCTAGGTTCCATTGCCTCTGAAACATTCTATTTTCACTTTTGAAACCGATTTTTAATCTGTAGATGCAAGGCTGTTAATATTTCTCTATCTCAGTTTACCCTCTATACAATGGAAATGATCATTGCTTTTGCAAACTAGACCATGAGTGGATATCTCAGTAAGAAAGGTCTTCAAGTGGTTGGTTGTTATTTCCCTCCTCCTTCAGATAGGGTGTTAGGCTGTGTCAGTTTTAGGCTGGTATTTAACTCAGCCTCTAAAGCGACAACCTTTCAAGATGGTTGAGGGTGACTTTTGTAAAATTGAGAGGTCAGAAATACCATCTGTTTCTTGTGTTTGTATCCCCCATACCTGAGGCACCATAAGGACTTAAAGGATAACTGTTGTGAAATGTAAAATTGTTCAACCATTCCGCACCTCAGTTATCTATAAAATGGGGATAAGGGTGTGAATCCCCTAGGGGGCTTATGAGAATTGAATTGGATAACATTTCAAAGAGCTTAGTATAGGCACACAATAAATATTTTCTATTACTATTGATATTATTTTATGTATTGCTGTTTGCTTCTAAAATGTAACCCCTGCCTCTGCCACTTAAAACTTCTGTGCTCTCAGACAAACGAATTTAGCTCTGTGAATCTTACTCTGTAAAATGTGGACACTAAGGCCCACTTCATTGGCTGCTGTGAAGTTTAGAGAAGACTCGTAGCTAGCAGTTATTTAGTGTATGTAGGATACGTGTCACTGAATTAGCTATAGCATCTTATTTAATGCTTGGAAAAATCTCTTGAGGTAGGCAGCACTGTTCTCATTGTATAGCTCAGAATGTGGTTCGGGAGAAGTAAAAGCCTCCATCTCAGGTCACATACACAGTAAGTAAGCGTCTGTGCCATTGTCCTGCAGGTGACAATCTCTAAGGCCATTTGAAAGGACCAGCAGGTGTGTGAACCGTCACTGCAGCATCTCTTTCTTTGGGCCTGATTTTCTCTGTTTAGGGATTCAGTTGCATCATGGTGGAATAAACATTTAAAGGAATCACATTTTCCTAAACATCTCTTTGCTTTTGAAATTCTCAGACTTTTTCCCCCTCATAGTTATTACGTTGAAAATCTTGAATCTTGGAATTCTAACATCAAGAAAGAGTAAAACTACTTGCCCAAAATTTAGAATGAGATTCTTTTAGTGGTACGGTGTGTGATTGTGTGGGGTTTAATGTGACTGCTAACCTAGGAGGTCACTTTAGTTTTAAGATCATGACAATTGACTTGTCAAAACTTTTCGTAAAGAAACAATGTGACTTATTATCGTATCAGTTCTAAAGTAGCTAGATGGCGTTTCTGCAAGTATTGAAATTTTGCCAAAGGATTGTGATTTTGTACATATCACATATTCAGAGACCTGAAAGCTAAAATTAACTACTGTATCACTGTGTTTTTCCCTGGGGTGTCTTAATTAAAAAGCAATTTAAGAAAAAGAAGAATCCGTTCCTAGCTTGAAATATTGTTTCTCTGACACATCTTCTCTTGCTGGAAGTCATCCCAAAGTTGTTTGGAGTGTCAGATTCAGAGTTAATTGGGTTTTTCTACATAATGAAAAGAGGTGGCTCTCTTATTTGGTTCCCAGGCTTGTGAGCTTTGGAAAGGTTTGACTCTGAAACCATGGGAAACAAACATAAGCACTATATTTTTGAGTCAATATTAATTGACAGGTCTCTATTCAAAATAAATAGTTTGAAGGGAGAATTGCAGTTATAGAAATGAAATTTTCATTTATGATAGGTGCTATGATGAGTAAGTTTCACATTAATCAAAATAACAGAAGAGTTATATTCATTTTTTTCTTAGTGAGTTGTCAATTTGAATACCGAATCGGGAATAATTAAACTATTTTGTTTAGTTAGAGTTTTTCTTCTTGGATGCTACCAATTTTAGAAGAGCACACAGTTCACGTGTAAGTATGAATAAAATTCACGGAGTAGCATCAAGGACCTCTGAGTCCAGGAAACTGAGTTTGGCAGTGCTAATTTGTATTAAAGTTGTTGTTGCATGACAGCCGGAAAAAGATTTAATGCTTGCCACCTGAATCAAGGCACGGAACATTGGTTTCTATAACTGCCATGAATTTGAATCGAGGCCAGTATCTCTAAATTTGAAATAAACTGATACTCTGTCTTGAAAGATGATACAGGCCACTTATGTTGTGGAAGGTATTTAGAAAATATTTCAATTTAATTTTTTAGCTGTTCACATACACACACACCTGCGTTCACACACACATACCTATCTTTCATATTGTTAGGTTCCCCAGCTCTGTGACCTATAGTGGTTCTTGCTGTCGGAAGCTCACTCACAAAAGCTAAGAAATTCCTGCAGCCATTTGTTACCCTGACCAGGAGTTAGCAGGGAGCTTGCACCAGGTTCCAGGTCTGGCGTTTCTTCTCTTCCCACGGAGGAACTGCTCACTTCATCAGAAAACCATTATCCCTCTTGGATGTCACTGTGGTTCAGAGTATTACAGCGTTGCTCTAGGAATTTAGATTTTAACCCAGCCACCCTGCTGTGGTAAAACCTTAGAGCCACCAGATGCAAAATCCATTCACATGCCTAACATAATAAAAATGATGATGGTGACAATAATTCATATTTTGCATTTGCAAAAACATCTTTCATCTGAAGAGCTTTTGCAAACGGAACATGCATCTCGAGACTACTTTATAGAAAGTGATCTCTGAGTCCAACATGGAAATGAAATGAATCCACCTTGGAGATGAAATGCAGCCCCCATTTAATTATTTTTAACAAGATCCATATTAAGCACAATTATGTCTCCCTGCAATAAATGTTTTACTGAAGGACTTTGTATCGTATTTTACATTAAAATCTTCAGACTTTATTTTTGTTCTTACTTAAAAATAACATGTTCTTTTGACTAAAAAAATACCCAGAAATTTCACTATTTAAAAATAAACCTCTGTTGAGCTCTTCTGTCAAGCCGAAAGGATTCCCTTAAGGTAGCACATAGATGTTTCTCAGTTGTTCTTACAGCACTGTGAGTCGTGCTTTACCAACTTGGGGGGATGAAGCTGTGGGAATAAGAGCTCCAGCAGGACACTATCTGGATGGGCAGAACCATTGCACACTCAGCCCTCAGCTGCACAAATGCAAATACCCCTGGGCCATTTCCTCTTCCCTCTGCACTTTCTCCTAGATGATCTCATCCACTCCCCGGGTGTCCGATACCAGCTGTATGCTGATGGCCCATTCCATTTCATCTCTTCTTTCCAGGTCCTGCCTCATCATTTTTTGCTTTATCTCTCTAGCTACCCGATTGATCCTTCTCTCAAGGTATCTCACTAATACTGCGTCTTAGTCTGTTTTGTGTTGCTGTTACAGAATACCAGTGACTGAGTAATTTATAAAGAAAAGAAACGTATTTCTCATAGTGCTGGAGGCTGGGAAGTCCAACATCAAGTTGTCGGAGTCTGGAGAGGGCCTTTTTGTTGTGTCATCCCCTGGGGGAAGAAAGAAGAACCAGAGAATTCCAGAGAGCAAAAGATGAAACTCATATCCTCCAGCCCTTTTATAAAAATCCGCAGTAGTTTGTTAATGAGGGTGGACCTGAACACCTCCCATCTCCCAACACTGTCATATTGGGGGCTAAGTTTTGAACACATACTTTATGGGGAACACATTCAAACTGTGGCAACCTCCTGTTCCAAAATAAGATACTCCTTTAAGTGATGTATCTACCTGTACTCTTTAAATTACTAGCTTCTTACCTCTATACTCTTCCTTCTGCTATATATGCTCAAGACTTGGTAGTGTTTAAGACAAACTCCTCCTCGGTAAATCCAATTAGTTCCTAATTCTATGCACTCATCTTCTGCACGGCCCCTTGCATCTGCCCCCTACATTATACGGGCCAATCACGGAGCACTTTGCTGCTAACTCTAGGATAAAGGAACAGAGAGACAGTGAAATGCATCTGGACGTTAATCCCAGTTGCTAATACCACTCACATAGTAGAGGCTAAAATAAAGCATGGGGGTAATCATTTAAAAGTTTGAAGCTATATGAGTGTATCAGAAATGATATCTGTCTGGTTTGGGCGGTTGTAACAGTTTATAGCATGATACGCTGTTATTGTGTGTAAATCATCTTAAGTAAAGACGAAGGACAAAAAGCTTTTTAGGTTTAATTAGAAAGGAAAAACAAATTGTAACACACAGAACTATAGGCGTTTGTAGCATTTGGCCATTACACAAAGGTATTGAGGGACATTTTCTTTCTAATTTTTTTTTATTGAATCATAACTGTGTACAGTGTGCGGGTTTCACATACAATCTGAGATATTTTCATCAACCTAATTGACATAACATTCATGAGATTTTTCTCATTTACTATGTGAAAACATTTTTGATCCATATTTAGAAGTTTCAGCTAGTATCTGTAGTGAATGTATTTTCCATCAAAGACAATACAAAAATTCCCCCACTTCTGTCTTTCTTAGAGGATCTTACAGGGTTTCATACCAGAAAAAATTTTCCTTTAGACTATAGAAATTTCCTCATTCTTTACCAAATTGCGTGTGTGTGTATGTGTGTGTGTTACATTGATGAAATGATTTGTTACATTAAAAGACCTGGTGATATCCCCAATATTCAGGGGCAGGACGCTCACATTAAATCATTTACTTTTGAGATGAATAATTTCATCTGAAATTATAGGTTTCTACTTATTTTTGTTCTCACAGCAATAATATTAAGTGCAAAATTTCCCTTTATAAACGAAAACATAATATATACTCATGTTCATTCCAAAAGTCTTTGCCAGACACTGTAAACTTAAATCTTTGGCTGAAACTGTATGATGTGTCCTGGCTTTCCCTCTTATCCAGTAATGACCATAAATTAGTGATGCTTTGCTGTATATATGTAATTTATAAAACTTATCGAATGAAATAGAATTATCAAACATTGTACAGAAAAACTCACTTAAAAGAGAATTTGTTCAGTACGCTGTGGTTTAGATGAAGCCTAACTGACTTCAGTATATATAACACATTATTTGTTGTCCCACGTTATGAAGGTGAGTTGCGTATTGTTTAGATGTAAGCTTGACTTGTGTTATACTGGCTCAGTCTTAGTTTTGTTTGATTTTAATCTTGCTGGATCTTAGAATTTTGTATAGAGTTAAATAAAAGCAGAGTGAGGATTTTTTCTCATGCTGCTCTTCCAGAATGTTGCCCATGGACTGGAGATGTGTGATTATAGAGGATGAAAATGCTCAAAAAGGGTTCAGTAAATGTAAAAAGACTAAGAGGGGAGTTGTAAGAGAGATCTGATGTTCTTTCATCAACATTTTATTTCATTAGTCTTTGTGGCAGTGGTCATCTAAGTTGAATTACCATCAAAATACTTCTGCTTCAATTCTCCGGAAGTCTCTCTTGTGCTATATTTTGAATGGAAAAATCTTTAAAGCAGTTTTTAATTTTCTTCTACTATTCACAGAATTCTTGCCAACAACATTATCAGTGAATTGGATAGCAGTGATGGCAGGAATATCGTTGTGTTTGCATGTACTTTTTAGAGATGGAAACTCCTCCGAAAAAAACACAATGGAACCAAAATAATGTCTTTATTGTTCATTCTTAACAGAAGATCCATTTTCCTTTGTAGGGTGGAAATGGTTGACTTTAATTATCCTTAGTCATGTGAATATTCTGTGAATTTTTGTCCTGTGTCTTCTAAAAGAGTTTGTGGAGGGTTGGCCACTGAGTCTGCAGCTCCCAAGGAGTCATTCCTGTGTTCTGAAACCTCAGTATCTGATTTAATTGCTACGGACAGTTGCATCAAGAGGGATTTTCTTATAAACCAGTTAAGTGCCGGGTACAATGTGCATAAAGACGTAAATAATTTGAGGGCCAAATTATATGTTATATAATGGGAGTTCTTTAAATTGTGGTGATGATTATTCCTTGATATTTATGGGGGCAAATGGCATGGTATGACAGAATTCTGTCTCAGAACAATATGCTTATAGTCATATAATAAGCAACACATATATATTGATGATACAGAAAATGGGGAACAAAGAAAGGAATCCTATAGATGGGCTTGGTAATAGTGGTCTCTGTGTGTGTGCTGCTGTTGTGTTTTTACTTGATTTAGGTAGAGCTTGAGTGGTGTTTCTTGGAGGAGAGAGGTGCAGCTACACAGGGAAGAGGCTAGGAAACATTTTTTAAAAGTCAGAAATCTATAGGACACAAATACCTAAATTATGCAAATAATATACTGAGGAACTTTTGATTATTAAGAGTCTGCCTTGTCAATGTTAGGCTGTTCCTATGCAAATTTGAACTTTTAGTGTTTCGAGAATTAATCTTCATGCTCATTTTCTGTAAAGAGTTTATCTAATGCCAGAAATACACATCATATTTAGTAAGGGAATCCAGCTTCTTTGGGAATCCCTAATGTAGAATTTCTTGGGAAGATTTTTGTTTCAGGAGTGTTAGTTAGGGATTATGTTCCAAAAACAACCCCCCCCCCCCAGTAAAACCAACAGACTCATAAGGAAGGGTGCACCACGGAAGGGAAAAGAAACCAGTGAAAAAGATTTCAGGCCTGTAGCAGCAGAAGCAGTAGATTTCTGTGGTCATTTTACAAGGAAGTTTAGGCCTTAGATTCAGAACACAGATGGCAGCAGTCTGATTCTCCAAAATGCTTGGGAATAGCAGAGAAGGGGCTGTAAGTTCTGTCATGTCATGGCTTGGTTGGTGAGGACAGATTTATGTGATCAAGGATAGAAATGATTTTGAGTGAGTCGTTAGTCATAAGGGTCTCGATGCTTCATAATTGACATGGCTTCCCCTTGTCATCCAGACCCATGGCAGTGAGGATACGGAGGTGCTGCCATTGTCACAGCAGCCCCAAGAGTCCACACGGTCACTGCTGGGAGGTATGACCCCTCCGTGTAGAAGGCTGTGTGCCTCTCGGACCGCCTGTGTGCAGCTGTGCCTGGATGTCTTGCATCATTTTAGAAGTCATTGCTAGAGCTGCAGCTTGACACTGCTCTCCCATGTGTATGATTTAGAGGAGAAAATATGAGAAATGTTATTCCCCCCCCGAAGTGTGACTTGTATTCACACTTGAACCTGTGTTTTAAGAAAAAGGTGGAAATGTTCTCATGCCAATCATTGAGGTTTGGCCTTAACAGGCATATTCTAATAAGGAGAAAGTGAAGTGTGGTTCCCTTCAATTTATAATATTTTGGATAGACTCCTGGGTGCCTGTCTTCCAAAGACTCATGGATATTTCACACATTCTGGAAGAGTTGGGCACAGTCGATTTCCTTTAACCATCAGGAAAAGTATGGAGAAAGGAGAAAGGAAAAGTTGTGTGTGCATTGGGTTACGTGTGCTGATGTCAGTGGGGAAAGTGAGGTTTTCAGTTCCATTACTATATGTCAAGTGCATTTTCACAATGTGACCTAAAGGCAATGTTAGCACCAATCAAAGTCTTTTCCAGTAAAATCTGAAGTTCTTTCAGGTATGTTATTGGACATTTTTTAATAGTGGAGCAAGTCGTAAGAATGAATTTGAAGGCTAGTGGGAGTTAAGGACGTTAGTTTAGCAGTATCAGTGGGTGAGATTCCGTGAAGGGCTGTGTTGTGGCTCTGACTGAGCTGGATGGTGGGAACGTAGGTCCTTAGCTTAGGGTGGATATTATTTTACTTTATTTTTTTTAAGGTGGAGAAGTGAATGAGGCATGCATTCATGTTTTTCACCTAGGCCAAATGGAAGACTTTTCAGTGATGTAACCCATTAGGCTGGGGAAGCTTTTCTGTGGCGCTGCCCTGCAGTGCTGAGAGCGAGTTATGAATGCCGCACTGTGTTCAATGCAGAGGGCCTTGCCGGGAAGAGAGTGGTGTGCCTGGGCCCCAGCTATTGAGAAGATGCCAGTCAGGGATGAAAACGTCTTTCATGAAACTATAGCTAACTTCCCTGTGACACATTACCATAAAGCAGAGAGTAGTTTTAAAACCAACAGTGTGAAAAAATAAGCACAATACCTTATAAAAGTCGGAAGGCTTTTCTTTAAAATATTCATGTCAAATGACTAAAAATATACAGGTTTGTGTCAGATTTTTTTTCTTTTCTTTCTTTCTTTCTTTTTTTTTTTTTTTAGTGAATCGATCTAAGCAATTTTCCTTGTTTCCCCCTCTCTCCCTGTTCACAGCTCTGGTTTCTTTTGCCTTTTCGTTACAACTACAAAAGATGTCTTCTGAGACAAATGCTTGCCCATGACATCAGGACGAAGGAATGCTCAGCCTGGTCCAGCACGTTAAAAAGCATCAGCTGCTTGAAAAAATGTTACATTTTTTCAGGATGTATTAAAAAAATTAAGGATGATCTTTGAGAGCAGGGTGCTGGTTTCCAGACCTTTACAGAAGTGTTTGTTGATTCCACTGATTAGACTTGTGCCAAAATTGGAATTGGATTTTAAACATTAGTAATATACAGTTTTTCCTTAAATAGAAAATGTTACAATATTTAAAAGGCAGATTAGAAAGCAGAAGGTGATAATCGATGAGAGTAACAGCTAACGGACATCATAAAGTGGTAGGTTTTGTAAAAATTACTAACTTAAAATTATAAATTTTAAGAATTAAGCCTTTGATTTTAGGCAGTATAATTTTAGTATACTTACATTACCTAATTGTACATCAAAACGCTTTTAATTAGTTTTTAATCTTCTTAGGCGTTACCACAACTTAGTTTGGAGCATTTTCATGAAAATTTCAGTAGTTAGATAAAGTTTGTATTAATTGAAATAATGACTAAGCATTTTGTCATAGTTCAACATATGGCAGAGACTCACTTCTTTTTGTTTTCCTTTTAACCATCCGTATCCTTATAGATAAAGTTAATTGTTTTTAGTCAATTCTACTATTGGTTCTATATCAGTAGAAGAAAAAGGAAGTTCTGGCAGAAATTTGAACAAGTATAATTTCAACAAAATATGTCAAAATGGCAATATGTATACTATTCAAATCAGATTTAAGACTTCTTTTGGTGAGCTGTTGCCTATATATTTAACAATCCTGATGTCTGAGTCTTGCAATTCTCTGTCAAATTATGGTTTGAATTAATTAATCATTATGTAATAGGTGGTAAAGCTGTTTACAACAAAAATATACTACTAGATCAAAGGATTTGTGCCTGTACAGAAAGGAAGAGCATTAAGCATTAAGAAAAGGAAAAGCTGAGGAAAGAAAGGGCTGGGTCACGTGCCCAGTGATCACCTGTTACTGTCCTAGAGCCCTGCCAGGTGAGTGGCTCCAAGTGCAGCAAAGGGAAATTTGTTCACCTGCCTCGACCTTGAAGTCTCAGAGTCGACAGGGGCTGCCAGAAGGCAGTTTCTATTTCATATGTAGTTTCTGGAAACTGAGCTATTAGAAATGACAAGAAAATGATGGGCCTGGACGGACCTCTCACTTGTGCTTCATATCTTGGGCACATACTCATAAACGGCTTTTTGTTGGGGGCAAAGACATTGCTTCTTTAATGTTAGAACAAAATTGGGGAAACTTACATATGCAGAAGGTAAGCACATACCTTTGATATACTTGTGAATGCACATTCCGGTTTAACTATGGACTGAAGACATTTGCTCCTCAACAGTTGGGGCCTCTTTGGTTTTACTTTTTTAAACAGGTTTTTCTACTAATTAATTTCTCCATAGCAAGTGTGTGCTTATAGTTTTTGTAGGTACAATTAAAAAGGTTTTGGGGATTTTGTAATTGTTCATTGCATACAGGATACTTTAGGGACAACAGCTTAAACCTTTCCCAGATGATCAGTTAATCTGGTGAGCATGTAACTGAGAAAATGATTTTATCCTATAAGACTGCTCTGTCAACACGTCCATAGCAAATATCTGTCAAAGGCAAGATTCAAAATTATTATTAAAAAACTTATACCTTTTTAGTAAAAAAATTAATAAATAAATAAAAAGTAATTCCCTTTGGTATATGACAAGGGACCACAAAGAGACCACAAAGGTTCACAAAGAGACCTATCCTATACATTAACAATGATTGATTAACATATAGTATGGTAAGAAGTTAATCTGTAAACATGTTGAGGGTGTACTGGTTTGTACTGGTTTGTTATTGTATGAGAAGGATGAGAAAACCTTGTCATGGGACCTTTCTTATGAAAATGTTAAAATCTGGTTTCCTACCATCAATGTCATGTATCCCCAGCCATCATGGCAAGCACAGCGACAACAAAGGAGACTGGACACATGTGTCTTTCCATGTCTTTATTGTCACATCAGTTATGTCACTTGACTCGTGTTTACTAAAACTTCTCTAGGGTTTACTTAGTCTCTCCTGTTACCTAATTGGTAGCTCTCATAAGGACCTTTCGATGTATATTTCCCCCTAGATTTATTTATTGTGTATCTCAGGTATGTAACCCATGGCACTACCCCTGTCGGTATCTGACCTACCATCTTAGTCACTGAGCACATGTTTATTGAGTGCTGACTGTACTGTTATCCCTGACCAGGGTGCTGGAGGTCACGGGTGGCCCAGACGTGGCATCTTCCTCCATCCAGGGTCTGAGTCAGGGTGTGGGGACAGGTGGGAGTGACATAGACACGCGCAGAGCAGCAGTCCCGCCAGTGTGATAGCCACTGAGGAAGGGGCAGGCATAGAGTTGGGGCCCCAGACTCACTGCGAAGGCTCGGGGTGGATGTCAAGGCCAAGGGACCCTCTAGGTCTTGAAGAATGAGAAAGAGCTGGGCAGGTCGAGAAAGTGGAGAAGGACGTCCCAGGCACTGAGGCAGAAGAGCAGTAGGGAAACCTCTAGTGGCTGCTGTGACTGGACACATGTAGTCATATGACAGGAAATGAGGCTGGAAAGCTGTATTTTGAGAGAAGTTGTTAAAACTTGTATTTTAATCTAACGAATTTTTTTTTATTATCTTTATCATTAAATCATAGCTGTGTGCAATAGTGCAATCAAGGGGTACAATGTGCTGGTTTCACATACAATCTTAACTATTTTCATCAAATTGATTAACATAGCCTTCTTGGCAATTTCTCCGTTATTATATAAAGGCATTTGTATTCTGCATTTAGCAAGGTTCACCTGTACCCTTCTAAGATGCACTGTAGGTGTAGCCCCACCAATTACCCTCCCTCTGCCCCAACTTCCCCTTTCCCCTCCCTACCCTTGCCCCTTTCACTATATTCTTGTGGTATAGTTGGGTTATACCATTCATACAACAGCTATAAATTAGCTTCATAGTAGGGCTGAGTACATTGGATACTTTTTCTTCCATTCTTGAGATACTTTGCTAAGAAGAATATGTTCCAGATCCATCCATGTAAACATGAAAGAGGTAAAGTCTCCATCTTTCTTTAAGGCTGCATAATATTCCATGGTATACATGTA
>CAUYON010037759.1:0-18858 GCA_963573935.1 Arctocebus calabarensis | reverse complement strand
GATTTTGTGATGTGGGCTACTCTTACTGGAGTTAGATGGTATCTCAGAGTGGTTTTGCTTTGCATTTCTCTGATGATTAAAGATGATGAGCATTTTTTCATGTGTCTGTAGACCATGCGCCTGTCTTCTTCAGAGAAGCTTCTGCTCATGTCTCTTCCCCACAATGAAATGGGATCACTTGTTTTTTTCTTAGTAATAAGTTTGAGTTCTCTGTGGATTCTGGTTATTAGACCTTTGTCGGAAATATAACTTGCAAAGATCCTCTTCCATTCTATGGGCTGTCTATTTGCTTTACTTAGTGTGTTCTTGGCATTGCAGAAGTTTTTTAATTTGATCAGATCCCAGTAATGTATTTTTGATGTTGCTTCAATTGTCTGAGGTGTCCTCCTCATAAAGTATTCTCCCAGGTCAATTTTTTCAAGTGTTTCCCCTACACTCTGTCTAAGAATTTTTATAGTTTTGTCTTAAGTTTGTGTCCTTTAGCAGTGAGAGTCAACTTTGTTAGAGGAGAAAG
Source organism: Arctocebus calabarensis (assembly GCA_963573935.1). Classification (NCBI taxonomy): domain Eukaryota; kingdom Metazoa; phylum Chordata; class Mammalia; order Primates; family Lorisidae; genus Arctocebus; species Arctocebus calabarensis. The sequence continues at coordinate 18,344 of CAUYON010037759.1, read as the reverse complement.
TTGTGGGTCCAGTTTCAGTCTTCTACAGGTCACCAGCCAATTCACCCAGCACCATTTGTTGAACAGGGAATCTTTTCCCCAATTTATATTTTTGATAGGCTTATAAAAAATCAAATGACTATAAGTATGTGGGTTCACCTCTTACTCTTTAATTCTGTTTCATACATCTACCTCTCTATTTTTGTGTCAGTATCATGCTGATTTGATCACTATCAATTTATAGTATCGTCTGAAGTCTGGAAGTGTGATTCCTCCCAATTTGTTTTTATTTCTGAGTAATGTCTTGGCTATTCGAGGTTTTTTTCTGTTTCTATATAAAATGAAGTACTAATTTTTCTAGGTCTTTAAATTATGACAGAGGTGCTTTAATAGGGATCACATTAAATCTGTAGATTGCTTTAGGTAGTGTAGACATTTTAACAAGGTAGATTCTTCCCAGCCATGAGCATGGTATATTTTTCCATTTGTTAACAACTTCAGCTATTTCTTTTCTCAGAGTTTCATAGTTCTCTTTATAGAGTTCTTTCACACCCTTAGTTAAATACATTTCCAGATATTTCATCTTCTTTGGCACTGTTGTAAACGGAATAGAGTCCTTGATTGTTTTTTCCCCTTGACTATTGTTGGTATATATAAAGGCTACAGAGTTATGAGTGTTAATTTTGTATCCTGAGATATTGCTATATTCCTTGATCGCTTCTAGGAATTTTGTAGTTGATTCCCTGGGGGTTTCCAGATAAATAATCATATCGTCTGCAAAGAGTGACAGTTTGATATCCTCTGGTCCTATTTGGATCCCCTTGATTGCCTTCTTTTGCCTGATTGCTATGGCTAAGACTTCCATTACAAATTTCAAAAGCAGTGTAGACAGTGGGCATCCTTGCCTGGTTCCTGATCTGAGTGGAAATGATTTCAATTTTACTCCATTCAATATGATATTGGCTGTGGATTTGCTGTAGATAGCCTCTATCAGTTTAATAAATGTTCCTTCTATACCTATTTTCTTAAGTGTTCTGATCAAGAAAGGATGCTGGATATTATCAAAAGATTTTTCTGCATCAACTGAGAGAATCATATGGTCTTTGTTTTTTAATTTGTTTATGTGATGTATTACATTTATGGATTTATGTATATTGAACCATCCTTGGGACCCTGGGATGAAACCTACCTGGTTGTGATGTATAATTTGTTTGATGTGTTTGGTTCGATCTTATTGAATATTTTTGCATCAATATTCATTAGAGATATTGGTCTATAGTTTTCTTTTCTTGTTGGGTCTTTTTCTGGTTTGGGTATTAGGGTGATATCTGCTTCATGGAATGTGTTGAGAAGTATTCCTTCTTCTATGTTTTGGAAAAGGTTAAGTAATATAGGTACTAGCTCCTCTTTAAAGGTTTGGTAGAATTCTGATGTGAAGCCACCTGGTCCCAGGCTTTTCTTTTTGGGGAGGTTTCTTATAGTTGATGCTATTTTCAGAACTTGATATAGTCTTGTTCAACATTTCCACTTCTTTCTGGCTAAGTCTAGGAGAGCAGAATGTTTCCAAGTATTGATCTATTTCTTTCAGATTTTTATACTTCTGAAAATAGAATTTTATGCAATATTCATTAAGGATTTATTGAATTTCTGAGGTGTCTGTTGTTATTTGGCCCTTATCATTTCTGGTTGATGAAATTAGGGATTTTACTCTTCTACTTCTGGTTAAATTAGTCAATTTTTAAAATCTATTTTATTGACCTTTTCAAAAAACCAACTTTTTGATTGGTTGATCTGTTGTATGATTCTTTTGTTTTCAACTTCATTTAGTTCTGCTCTAATTTTAGTTATTTCTTTTCTTCTGCTGGGTTTAGAGCTGGAATATTCTTCCTTTTCCAGTTGCTTGAGATGTCCCATTAAGTTATTGACTTCCTCTCTTTCCATTCTTTTGAAGAAGGCTTGCAACACTATAAATTTCCCTCTTAGGACTGCCGTACTCAGGGATTTAGTAGCTCTATGCATGTAATCTGAGCCTAATTTTCCTTCTTTATGAAATGAAGAAGTGTATATAAAATTTTTCAAACAACGCAGCTGTAAGAGAGACTTTACCTAACAAATGCAATTGATGTAACATGGTTCCTTATACCTTCAATGTTCCCCCAACAATAAAAAAAAAAAGCCTCAATCAAGGCCTGGCACATGGCATGGCAAGGTTCAATGCATATTAACATATTAAATTGTTTTTACTTTTCTAATTGGTGCCTATATTTTTTATTGATGAGAAAAGTGAGGCCTAAAGCAATCAAGCGAATTGGCTAAGGGTCATACAATTAATTAGAAACAGATATGGATGGAGAACTCAGGTTGTCTTACTTCCAGACCAATGTTTTTTGAGAAATTATCTATATGGTCTATTCTTTGATATTTGCTTTGAGGATCAAGGTTATAACTTGGGTAACCCAGTGTGCCACGATAGGGTGCCACATTAAGACACTTATCTTTAGCCAAGGTTTGTTTCATTGCCTATCATAACACAATGATATTTATAATATGCAACCCATTTCTATGAAAATAGTCCACAGAATATATATCTAATATGTCATTCCTCATATAGGCAAAAAGGGAGGACCCAAGGTGAGAGTGGACTCCTCACAAGATGCCTGATTTTGGACAAGTCACTTCAACTTTTGGGGCCTCAGTTTCTTAGGCTGTACAGACCATCTCTAAGGTCCATTCCACTTATGGCACTCCTAATTATAGAAAAATTATTTCTAGCATTCTTTTTGAGAGTTGGTCATAAATATTTTTCTGTACATGGAAGGCAATAAAGGACGTTTTATTTAAGCCCTAGTAAAATAGTGCTAGGACAGATTGGGGTTATGGTGAAAAGAAAAACACTAATGAATTCTTTAGTTTTGTATAGGTATGTAGCCTAACAGTCAAATGAAGGCTGTAGGATATTTAATAACAAAAGTTATGGTGGGCAAAGGGAAATGGGCAGGGGTTGAGACTGAGATGGAAATGGAATATATTTCACTGCTTTGGAAAGACTATGATTAACAGAAGACCTTCTTCAGTAACTTTGTTTCTGGTGCACCTTTGAAAAATAATTAGTCAGAGGACAAGCGAAAGAAAGAGTATGCAATTTATTTCAAAGGTCTGACTGTGGCAATCTTTGTCATAGTCTTTGGATGCCTGTCTGGAGTTATGCACAAATTCATAATCCTAATACAGCAAGTAACAATTTTGCCTTCTACCTTTCCTTTCTGTTAGAAGGTAAGGCTGAGCCATGGATTAGCAGAAAGAAAAGGGGAAAGGAGGTGCTGGGGTGGATTGACTAGCCAAACATTTCATAATAGCCTTTAAATAGATTTCTAAGGAAATTCATTTCAACATTGAAAAATGATGTTCTCCTTTAAAGTTGAAATAATGTTTTTCCCACCTTTGTTACTTTGGGGTTGGTCCTGGACAAACATAACGCTGTTAATAACTGTGTATCTCCGAGATTCCTTTATGCTCTGGGGGCATGATTAGCCTCTGTGTACTGCTCAAAGTTGAGCAATTAAAAACTATTTTTTTCAAACTCCCAAAGATGACACACTGGGCATTGTTAAGAAGTTGGCAGACTTGGCACATAACTTCGCCTAAAACTTCCAGCCCCATAATGACGTACTAATTGTAAATAGTGGGGAAAATATAGAACATTTCCTCAAGATGAAAGTGGAGAAACTTTAAAGGCTTAAAAACAATGAAAAAGAGTTCTAAACAAATAGAAGTGAAATAGCGGGTGTTTTTTTGAGGTTTTTGAGTTTAACACAAGAGAGTTCTAACAAATGCGCTTATCAAAATGACATGTATTTAAAAATATTAGATTATCACAGATGACTTCATTATACAAATGTTAATGGCCTTTGGATAGATCTGGATTATAGTCTTGGCTGTATCGTAAACTTGCGTAGGACTATACTAAATTCACTAACCTCTTCCTGTTTGTGAAATAATGAACAGTAATTACTGTCTTAGGTGCTGCACAGGGGTGTGGCAAGGATCAAATTGTATGCTGAGTACAGAAGACAGTTGAAGATATAAACAAATATATAAATTAATGGGATTACTTTAAACCCAGGGTCTGAACGGAATCAGAGCAAGCCTATATAACTCAGATTTAGGTCTAAATTTTAGATTGAACATACTATGGCTTGTTTCATTATTTGGAGAGAATACATATCCATAGATATATACATTAGCCCCACAATCTAGATAATAACACCTTCATTTTACAGATTAGAAAACAGATTTCAGAAAATAAAATTATTTATATGTGAAGTGATGAACAACTTCCCTAGAACATAGTCAACACTTGATAAATGGCTATTAGTGTTATGGATACTCTATCATATAGTCACTTACTGTGTTCATTCATTCATATCAGAGACGTTATCAGCTCCTGAGGAGGAATATTACTTGATAAAAGCCTATTGACTTAGAACAGCTATTAGAAAGGTGAGGTCGTGAATTGAATGCAGAGGTCACGTTTCCAGAAAATTCAGATTACTTGATCTGTTCAGTCATTCATTTATGTATTAACTTACTAAATACCACATATTGACTATATATTGTGGTTTCAGACATTATGTCAGGAGTTCAATGTTCAGAAATAAATAAGTGTAGGTACTTCACTTCAATGATCATATCATTTAGTAAGGAGATACAGACATTTAAGACAGTTCATACAAAAATTTATTATAGGTGAAAGTGACTTGATGGGTATGTTTGCTAATGTAGACAATGTAGGAGGAAAAGGAGGTTACAAGATCAGATAATTCATTTTTTTTTTTGTGAGACAGAGCCTCAAGCTGTCACCCTGGGTAGAGTGCCGTGGCATCACAGATCACAGTAACCTCCAATTCCTGGGATTAAGTGAGTCTCCTGCCTCCGCCTCCCAAGTAGCTGGGACTACAGGTGCCCACCACAACACCCAGACATTTTTTTTTTTTTTGGTTGCAGCCGTCAGTGTTGTTTGGTGGGCCCAAGCTGGATTCAAACCCACCAGCTCAGATGTGCGTGGCTGGTGCCTTAGCCGCTTAAGCCACAGGCGCCGAGCCAATAATTCAGTTTTGGGTGTGATGAGTTTGAAAAATATTTGGTTAAGTGTATTTAAGAGAAATTTTGGTATGTACAGACATTTATATTCTATATTTAGTACAGAATCATGATATAATAAAAAAAAGAATAAAAAAAGAAATTTAGATATATAGTATATAATTCTAGAGTACAAAAGAGAGATGAGGCCTGATTCTATAAACAATGGGACCATTGACATATAGAAGATAATGAAAACTATGGGATAAATAAGCTCATGCAGACAGTATTGGCTTTCTGATACTTAACTCTTCTATGCTTCAGTTGTACCATCACAAGTAAAATGGGAAAATAATAATTCATAGGGTTTTCTAAGGACTAAAGGAATTTAATATTTGCTCTTATCACATGCTTAGAACATGGCACTTAAGAAGCAATATGTGAGTTTCTGCTAGGCAAACAGACAAATGGAAGGTAAATTCCTTGAGAGCAGGATTTTGACCATCTTGCTCACTAATTTTCTAGCTGGTAACATTCCTTTGTTCTTCTGTATGTTTTTCTGAAATGAATGAATAAATATAATTTATTCCTTCTACCTTTTTAACTTCAATTTTATTTTACTCCAAAGAATAGACTATTCTTGGATAGTTGGTATAGAATTTGAACCTTTAATTCAACAAAAGACAAGTTACATGACCAAGTTTTCTTTTTCTTTTTTTTCCCTAAATGCTTTATTGAGATATAACTCACATACCATACAATTCATCCATTTTAAGTATATGGCTCAATGGTTTATAGGGCATTCATAGATGTTTGCAACCATTACCACATTCAATTTTACAACATTTTCATCACCTCCAAAAACCCTCATGCTCTACCTATCCTTAACTTACACCCTAGCCCTGCCTTAAGCAATTTCAAATTGCTTTGTGTCTCCATAGATTTTACCTATTACCAACTTTCATCAGAATTGAATCACATACTATGTGTACTTCTGTGACTGGCCTCTTTCACATAGCCCAACATTTTTCAGGTTCATCTAAATTGTAGCGTGCATCAATACTCCACTCCTTTATATAGCCAAATAATATTCCATTGTGTTGATATAACACATTTTGTTTATCCATTGATTGGAAGTTGGATTGTTCCTACCTTTTGGATATTATGAGAAATGCTGGAATGAACATTTGTGTGCAAGTTGTACTGTGCACATATGTGTTCGTTTTTCTTGAATATATACTGAGGAGTAGAATTGCTGAGTAACATGATTAACTCTGTTTAATCACGTAAAGAATGAGCAGACTGTTTTCTAAGGTGTCTATACCATTTTATCTTTCCATGAACATTATATAAGGGTTATGATTTCCCTATATCGTCACCAACACATGTTATCACCTACTTTTTGATTCTTGCTATCATAGTGAGTGTGAAGTTGTATCTTCACCCCACTTAGGATTGATTTGATTTGCAGTTTTTAATGACTAATGATATAGAGTATCTTTTCATGCTTTTTTTTATCCATTTGTATATCTTCCTAGGAAAAAATGACTTTTAACATCATTTGCCCATTAAAAATGTTAATTTTAAATAATTTATTTTAACTGTTTTATGAGATGTAAATGATATATGAGGAATTGCCATTATTTAATGTACATAATTTAATGAGTTTGTACATATGTAAGTGCCTGTGATACCATTATCACAATCAAGTTAATAGATCAATGTAATGGGCATATCCACCACCTCTCAAAGTTTGCTTGTGTCTCTGGTTTTTTTATTGTTTTTTTTTTTCTTTGTGGTGAAAATGCCTAACATGAGATCCACCCTGTTAACAGGGATTAGAAGATTTTCAAAGAAGAAATACAAGTGACCAACAAGTATATAAATAGATATTCAACATCACTAATTACCTGGAAAATGCAAATCAAAATCAAAATGAGATCACGTCAGACTAGTTTTTTTATATATAAAAAAGACAAGTGTTGGTGAGAATGTCAAGAAATTTGACATGCTTTTACATTGTTGGTGGGAAGGTAAAATGCTACAGCCACTAGAAAACAATATGAAGGATTCCCCCAAAATACCGCTATTTATTTTCTAATTGGGCTCTTTGTCTTTATATTGACTTGTAAGCATTCTTTATATATTCTAAATATAAGGATCTTATCAGATATATAATTTACAAATATTTTCTCCAATTATGTGGGCTGTGTTTGTACATTTTTGATAGTCTCTGTTTGAAACAAAAAGTTTTTATTTTAATGAAGTTCAATTTATCTATATTGTTGGTAGTCATATCAAATAATTCTTTGCCAAATCCAACATTGTGAAGATGCACCTATATGTTTTCTGTTAAGAGTTTACAATGATAGTTTCTACATTTGAGTTTTTGATCCATATTGAGTTGCTTTTTATACATGTTATGAGGTGAGAGTTCTGTTACATTCTTTTGCATGTGACTATATAGTTTTCCCAGCACTATTTGTTGAAATATTTTTCTTTCCTCATTCGATGATGTTGGCACTCTTCCAAAAATCAGTTAATCATAGCTATGTATATTTATTTGGAGGTTTTGAATTCTATTTAAGTTATAAATAATGCCTGTCTTTGTGTTGGCAGCATACTGTCTTGATTACTATTGCATTGTGGCAAGTATTAAAATCAGCAAATGTGAATCTGCCTACTTTGTTCTTCTTTTTAGGATTGTTTTAATTATTCTGAATCCCTTGAAATTCTGTATGAATTTTAGCACCAGCTTATCAATTTATACAAAGAAATAAGCTGGGATTCTGATAGTAGTTTTGTTGAGTGTGTAAATTAATTTGGAAAATATTGCCATTTTAATGTTAAGTCTTCCAATTCAGGAACATGGTTTGCTTCCCCACTTATTTAGATATTCTTAAATTTATTTTAACAATATTTTGTAATTTATAGAGTTTAAATGTTTTTATTGAATTTATTTCTGAGTGTCTTATTCTTTTTAATATAAATAAAATTCTTTTGTATTATTTTATTTATTTATTTTTTATGAAATCATAGCTGTGTACATTAATGCAATCATGGGTTACAATGTGCTGGTTTTATATACAATTTGAAATATTTTCATCGAACTAGTTAACATAGCCTTCATGGCATTTTCTTAGTTATCATGTTAAGACATTTATATTCTACATTTAATAAACTTCATGAGTACCCTTCTAAAATGCACTGTAGGTGTGGTCCCACAAATTACCCTCCCTCCCTCCATTCTCCCCCTTCTGCTCCCCTCCAATCCCCCTTTCCCCATAATCTTGTGCTATAATGGGGTTATAGTTTTCATATGAAAGCTATAAATTAGTTTCATGTAGGGCTGAGTACATTGGATACTTTTTCTTCCATTCTTGAGATACTTTGCTAAGAAGAATATGTTCCAGCTCTATCCATGTTTGTATTATTTTTATATAGTTTGTTTCAAGTGAATTTTTTATATTGAACATCCTCCAACCTTACTAAACTTGTTTATTTGTCCCAGTAGTTTTTTGGGGGGGAGAGTCTTAAGATATTTTCTATATAAGATGTAATCTGAAAAATAGAGATAATTTTACCTATTCCTTTCCAGTCTGGATACATTTTATTTATTTCCATTGCCTAATTGCCCTGTCTAGAACCTCCAGCATAATGTTGAATAGAATCATCAAGAAGGGACATCCTTGTCTTCTTCCTGATTTAGTAGAAAGCATTCACTCTTCATGATTAAGTATGATGTTACCTGTGGGGTTTCTATTTATCTGATGAGGAAGTGCTATTGTATTTCTAGTTTATTGACTGTTTTTGTCATCAAAGGGAATACTACATTTTCAATAAGGGAATATTTAGGGGATTTTAATGAAATTTCTATTATTGTTGTTATTTGCACATAGACTGCATGAGCACATTTTCAGATTATGTTTTTATTCCATAGAACATTGAGTAACACAACTCTTTACTCTTTTTATAGTAACCCCTGGCGATTGTGCTAAATCCCAATTTTGTTAAGGATGTTGTGTCAGATACAACTAAAACCAATTGGCCCTTTGTTGGACATTGACAGACATTTTGATGTGTAAAGATTTGCACTGCAACATTTGCTGCAATCACTTTGGCCTGTATTAACCACAACAAAAGTAACTCTATTATGGTCAAACATTTGTGCAAATACTATCATCAATTCTTCATCTTTCTTGCTTACTGGGGGATAACAATAGGAACAAATTGGGTTAAGCATTGTGTGTCTTAGATTGATTGAATCTGTCTGATTCAGGGATATTGGAGATGGTTTATTACAGTTTTCTTGACAAGTTCAGTGGAAAAAAATGGAGGTCAATATTATAATATTATCCTAAGGTGCAGAGAGAGATGAGTCAAGGAAGTTAGTCACCTTGTCCATTATTTTGTCAGTGAGTTCTCATCACTTCCATTGGAAAGATATGAAGCACTTAAAGTAAAGGTTGCAGAAAATGGTTTGAGCTCAAAGTTTTACCACAAAAGAGATATGTAATCAACATACTATCTCCCTCAAAAATGTTAGTTATAGCTAATCTGTGAGAAGATTTGGGGTATAGGAATGACAATCCTCCTTTGGATGACTTTAATTTCACTATTAACATCTGAGCATAAGAATACCAGCAACAATGATGATCAATATTCCCATCACTTAGTACAAATTATAGAGTATTTTTATATTTACTAAAATTCCCTCAGTATCAAAGCCTTGAAACATCAATTTCAGGATATAATAGGAGAGGTGCCTTGAGGTGTAGCTCACAAGAAATCATGGAATATACCTTATTAGAGGCTGAGATAAAAGATTTTGATTTTTCTTTATGGTATCCTTAGATTTCCATGATAGCTTTTACAGATCTATGTAGAACATATATTTTATATCTAGACATGGGTCATTTGTTGTTGCTTTAATAGCTATGCAAATTATTCGAAAAATTACAGCAAAATAATCAATTTCTATGCCATTTAAGGAAACCATAGATTTATCCTTGGTCTGAGAGTGTACATCATGGCTCCTACCAAGCTTCTGGTGAAAGAACTTATTTTCTTTCCTCTGTTGGATCTCTCTCAAGTGCATCTGGGGCTTTTGGATTTTAAGGGGAAGAAATCAAGTCAAATTCAGCTGAAACTTCCTTGAATGTCTACAAAATTGGGCAAAAGCCAAGAGAGACTGAGCTTTTCCTTTGCATCAAAGAAATTCAAGGGCTGAGTTGGAGGATACAAAAAGTTATCAGGCTTTGGGCGGCTCCTGTGGCTCAGCGAGCAGGGCGCCGGCCCCATATACCGAAGGTGGCGGGTTCAAGCCCGGCCTCGGCTGAACTGCAAAACAAAAAAATAGCCGGGCGCTGTGGCAGGCGCCTGTAGTCCAGCTACTAGGGAGGCTGAGGCAAGAGAATCACTTAAGCCCAAGAGCTGGAGGTTGCTGTGAGCAGTGTGACGCCACGGCACTCTACCCAGGGCGATAAAGTGAGACTCTGTCTCTACCAAAAAAAAAATAAATAAATAAAGACTAAAATGGGGTGGCACCTGTGGCTCAAAGGAGTAGGGGGCTGGCCCCATATATTGGAGGTGGTGGGTTCAAACCCAGCCCTGGCCAAAAACTGCAAAAAAAAAAAAAAAAATAGACTAAAATGTAGAGTGGCACCTGTAGCTCAGTGGGTAGGGTGCTGGGCCCATATACCAAGGATGGTGGGTTCAAACCTGGCCCTGGCCAAACTGCAACAAAAAATAGCCAGGTGTTGTGGCAGGCGCCTGGAGTCCCAGCTACACTGGGAGGCTGAGGAGTAAGCCCAGGAGTTGGAGGTTGCTGTGAGCTGTGATGCGACAGCACTCTACCAAGAGCGATAAAGTGAGACTCTGTCTCAAAAAAAAAAAAACCCACTAAAATGTAACAACAGACTAAAATGCTAGTTACTCCCAAAGCACCCCCCTCCCCAGAGGCAGGGTTCCACTCTATTGCCCAGGCTGCAGTACAGTGGCATGGATCATAGCTCATTATACTTTCAGACTCTTGGGCTCAAGTGATCCTCCAGCTTCAGCCTCCCTAGTAGCTGGGGCTTTAGGCATGGACTATCATACCTGGGTAATTTTTTTCATTTTTGGGGGGACAGAGCCTTGCTATGCTGTCCAAGGTGTTCCCGAACTCCTGGTAAAACCACCCTTACAAATAGATGAAGGGGTGCAAGGCAAGAACTAAAGTAAGGGCTCAGAGCTGTGAGCTGTGATGCCCCAGCTCTCAGAATTTGAGAAGGAACAGGCCAAGCTAAAATAAGGATAATAATCAAACTCTGTGAAGGAACAGGCTTAGCTAAAATCACAATAATCAGTCATTGTCCCCTCTTTCCTTGATAATAGTCACTGTCCCCTTCCTTGCTTCACTATAATTGGGCACCAGCTGTGCCCTCTAGAGTAGCAAAGATTCTTAATTTTTCTCTGTAAATAACATCACCTGTAAAGATTCTTTTCTCTGTAAATGATATCACCTGTAAAGATTCTTAACATTTCTCTGTAAATATCATCACCTGTTTAGAACCTGGGGGTAGTTTTTGTTTGTTTTGAGACAGAGTCTCACTATGTCACCCTCGGCAGAGTGCCGTGGCATCACAGCTCACAGCAACCTCCAATTCTTGGGCATAAGTGATTCTCTTGCCTCAGCCTCCCAAGTAGATGGGACTACAGGCACCTGCCACAATGCCTGGTTATTTTTTTTGTTACAGTTGTCATTGTTGTTTAGCAGGCCTGGGCCAGGTTTGAACCCACCAGCCTTGGTGTATGGTGGCCAGTGCCTTAACCACTGTGCAACGGGCCCTGAGGCCTGGAGGTAGTCTTTGAGATATCTTCCAGGTCTTGCATTCCAATGGTTCCACTGACACACCCAGACAGTGGCCCATACCAAAGGGCTGCTGATTCCATCCCCAAACTAGCCCATTAGCAGACCTTGAATGCCTGGCAAACTGTCTTTTAAAAATCCTGTCCCCTTAGTTCTCGGGGAGGCAGATTTGAGAAATGGCTTCTGTCTCCCCCCTTAGCACTGTGCAGTACTCTTTGCTGCTGTAAACCTTGCTGACTCCGGACACTGGCTTTCTCTAGGGCAGTGGAAAGATCAATCTGCCTGGATAGCAATAATTACCGAATTAGCCTCCAGCTAATAAGCATTTGATGAATGAAAAAACTATACACTGTAATTTTTTTTTTTTTTGTCACCCTCGGTAGAGTGCAATGGCGTCACAGCTCCCAGCAACCTCCAGCTCTTGGGCTTAGGCGATTCTCTTGCCTCAGCCTCCCGAGTAGCTGGGACTACAGGAGCCTGCCACAATGCCCGGCTATTTTTTGGGTGCACTCTGGCTGAGGCTGGGTTCAAACCTGCCACCCTAGGTATATGGTGCCAGTACCCACTGAGCCAAAGGCGCCACCCTATACACTGTAATTTGGAAAAGCATCTCCACATCTGTTTCCACAGGGGCCATTTTGTATGAGTTGGGGTATAACTTGAGTTCTTCTTATTCTGTATCCAAACCCATTTGGGGGGATTTCATTTTGCCTTTCCTGTTATACCTGAAGCAAGTGGAATACAGAAACACCAGCACAGACTCCAAATTAAGCAAGGGTTCTTTATTGATTGGCTGGGGCAAGAACAGGCTCACACCTCAAAGTCTCTTGATCCCTAGAAGCAGGGGTAGAAACCTTTTTAAGGGGCTTTCGGTAGGGGTGGGGGAGTCCTTAATGCAAGCTGAATTTGACAAGAGCCAACACTTAGTAAGGGGAGTCTTATGGGGAAGCTGAGGTTTTGCAGTTATTAGTAAACTCTTTTCAGCTGAACTTCCTGTCTTAAAGGGGGAGTGTTGAAAGCCCTTAGCAAGTTGGAGTTGGGGCATAACATTCCTACTTCAGAAAAAGGCCTGTAACTTCTATTCTGTAGAAAATTCACTTCTGTTCCTCAAAATTTCCATAAACTTAGCTGGGCCTTGTGACAGGCTCCTGTAGTCCCAGCTACTTGGGAGGCTGAGGCAAAAGGATCACTTGAACCCAAGATTTTGAGGGTTTGAGGTTGCTGTGAGCTAGCGCCTTACTCTACCCAAGGTGACTCTGTGAGACTATCTCAAAAAAAAATCCCTAAACTCTATTCCCCAGAGAGAGTTAAAGAATATATGTGAGATCAGATAACATGATGAAGTTGGAGAGAAAGAAAAACAACAGGGCAGCACCTGTGGCTCAGGGGGTAGGGCGCCAAACCCTATATACCGAGGGTGGTGCGTTCGAGTTTGAACCCTGGCCAAACTGCAACAAAAAAATAGCCTGGCATTGTGGCAGACGCCTGTAGTCCCAGCTACTCGGGAGGCTGAGGCAAGAGAATCACCTAAGCCCAGGAGTTGGAGGTTGCTGTGAGCTGTGTGATGCCACAGCACTCTACCGAGGGCGATAAAGTGAGACTCTATCTCTACACACACACACACACACACAAAAGAAAGAAAGAAAGAAAAACAAGTAAAGGATGCTTATACAAAATAAACCTTTTCACAGACTATCACAGAGGTGTGTTTAGTATGAAGCAGTACCAGTGCGTGCTGAAGGGCAGTCACACAGTTGGGCTCTAGCCTCCTCCTCCCACTGTGCGACTTCATGTGTAAAATGGGCATAAAAACTCAGAGGGCTTGGTGGGGCCACACCTATGGTGCATCTTAGAAGGCTACAGGCGAAACATACTAAATGCAGAATACAAATGTCTTCATACAGTAACTAAGAAAATGCCAGGGTATGCTAAACAGTTTGATGAAAACATTTCAGATTGTATATGAAACCAGCACATTGTATCCCTTGATTGCACTAAGGTACGCAGCTATGATTTAATAAAAAAAGAAAAAAAAACTTAGAGGGCTTGTTCTATGGGTGAAATAATGTGAAAACCCAACTATTTTGCATAGTAAGGAATCAAAAAAATGGAATCTCTTATTACAATGAACTAAAAATTGCTTTTGCGCCTACTAGGAGGTTCTTTAAGTGTCCCTTTTAACCAAACTTTTAAACTTTTGGTTAAAAGGGACACTTAAAGAAGAGATAACTAAACAAGTAAAGCAAAGCAGCCAAAAGGGTGAGAATAAGGGTTTAAGGCTTGTTCCGTGATAATTAAGGTCTAGAATGGGGGCACAAGGCCCTCTGTCCGGACATCCCTCAGCGGCGAGGGAGTGGACACCCGTGGACCCTGCCGGGGGCCAGGCCGCGCCGGGACTCAACCGGGCAGAACTAGCCGCTGGCGGACTAGGCTTGGCGCCTCCCGGGAGGCGGGAGGACGGGAAGGCGGCAGCCGGCCTGGCCTTGTAGGGAGCTGAGCGGCAGTGACTGGCCCGGAGGTCTGGGCGGGCAGAGGCGGACCTTTCCTCCCGGGGCGCGGCCGCCGCCCCTTCGCCTGGCGCTTTCCCTTGTGGGGTCGGTCCCGCTGACGCCCCGCACCCACCGAGGACAGCACAGATCTCTCCCCCTTCCTCTCCTCCCGGTCGCCAGGTCTATCCCTTCCCCACCCGCCACCTCATTCCTCCCGCCCTAGGAATCCCTAGGTGATTCCTCCCCCCCTGACTTCGGCCACTTTTTTAAAGAGTTTGGTTCGAACTTTTGAATCCACCAATCAGCTGCACGCGGCCTCCCCTCTCCGCCGGCCGGGTGTGGCCGGACGCGGGGCCCAGGCCAGGCGGCGGGAGGCGGGGCCGTGGCGGCTTGGGCGGGGACCTGACCCCGCCTCCGGACGCGTGGCCGGGGAAGAGGTATATAGGGCTCCTCCGGCCACGCCGCCCTCTCACTACTTCTCCCTCGGACTCCTTGGCAGTCTGTTAGTGGGAGACCCCTGTTGCCGTCCCTTTATCTCCTTCAGCGCCCTGCGACCCTACGAGTCCCCGTCATGGTGAGTGGGGCTGGAGTGCGGGGGCCAGGGTGGAGCAGAGTGTGCGTCCGAAGGGGCAGCGAGGCGCGCGGAGCTGCAGGCTTTCTTTGGGGCCGCGCCCGAGACAGCACGAGACGGCTCCGGACGCCTCTGGCCAAACTGGCTCCTGGTGGCGGGGCAGGGAAAGCCGAGTTCACTGGGCAGACCCCACCTAGGGTTCGAAAACTTGGCCCGAATTCTGCCCTCGGTAGAAATAGAAAGCCCTGGCTCGGCGCCTGTGGCTCAACGGGCTAAGGCGCCAGCCACGTACACCTGAGCCGGCGGGTTCGAATCCAGCCGGGCCCGCCAAGCAACAATGACGGCTGCAACCAAAAAAAAAAAAATGGCGGGGCGTTGTGGCGGGCGCCTGTAGTCCCAGCTACTTGGGAGGCAGAGGCAGGAGACTCGCTTGAGCCCAGGAATTGGAAGTTGCTGTGATCTGTGATGTCACTGCACTCTATCCAGGGTGACAGCTTGTGGTTCTGTCTCAAAAAAAAAAAAAAAAAAATTAGAAAGCCCTCTTGACCCTATAGAGAGGGTATCCCTGCTGGGGCCAGCTACCGCCCCGCGAAGGTCAAAAAACCCTCTCATTGACCTCCAAAACCTGGAAATTAAAAATCCCCGCCCTCATTTCCCTAGTGACCTCACCTTCCCCCTGCATCACGCCCTGGTCCTGGAGGACTTGGTGCGCTCCTGCTCGGACGGCGCGGACGCTTCCGGGCGCCCCCTCTCCAGGGCCCTGTGACTCGCTGCTGAGTCACCTGTGGCCGCGCAATGGGGAGAGTTTCCTGTTGCACCAATCCACCTGAAGGATGGAGGCGGGCTCCTCCTCCGAAGGGAATAATTAACTGTCAATTGTCTGATCCGGATTTCTAGTGTTTCTTTAGTTGGGAGGTTTATAGCTGAAGCTTTCTACTGAAACCTAGTTTTGAAAACAAGTCCATAAAAGGAAGTTTTCTTTAAAAACCGCAGAGTAGACTAGTACTGACAGCGTATTCTAACGTTCAGTCTTCAAGAAACGTGAAAATATACTTTTCTATATAGTTAACAGAGGTCTTGAAAACTATTTAGAGAGCATCTGTTGAAGGCTTACTTAAAAGAAGCCATGTTTTTAAACAGGTATTCAAGTATCAAGTATTTCAGAATAGTATCTTTTTTCTCTTTGTTTTTTATTTTATTATTATTATTTTTTTTTTTTTTGGTAGAGAAAGAGCCTCACTTTATGGCCCTCGGTAGAGGGCCGTGGCGTCACACAGCTCACAGCAACCTCCATCTCCTGGGCTTAGGCGACTCTCTTGCCTCAGCCTCCCGTGTAGCTGGGACTACAGGCGCCTGCCACAACGCTTGGCTATTTTCTTTTTATTTTTTTGAGACAGTCTCTGTTGCAGTCCCTGTCTCACAGCAACCTTAAACTCTTGGACTCAATCTATCCTCCTGCCTTAGCCTCCTGAGTAGCTGGAACTACAAGTACCTGCCACAACCCTTGGCTGATTTTTCTATTTTTAGTAGTCTTGCTCTTCCTCAGGCTGGTCTGGAACTCCTAAGCTAAAGTGATTCTCTCACCTTGACCTCCCAGAGTGCTAGGATCACAGGCCCAAGCCATCACAACCTGGCCACAAAATAGTATCTTAAGGAAGAAAAGAATACAGTGAATAGTTAGTTGACCAGAGACTCTTCTAAGAGTACCACAAAAATATGTCTGACTATAGTAACTTCCTTGGGCTTTTTACCAAGCAAGTCCACAAAGATACTGGTAAAAGTGAGATTCAGAAAGTCATGGGACTGTTGAAAGGGCAGGAGAGCAGCAGCAGATCAGTTTAGGCAGACACTGATCACATTAGTGTTTTTTCTGGCACAGACGGCCCAACACTAAGACTAAGTGACTCTACCACCCGTTCCTCACTACATCTCCCAAGTGGCTGAGGGGAGAGTGGAGAGCAAGCAGTGGCCATTAGCTTTGTCTGCTAACCTTCAAGAAAACAGTTTAGGCTGAGCAATGAAAGAAAAATTGGAGGCTCAAAAATTCCAGTAGGAGCTGTGTGTGTGTATGTGCAGGGAGGACAGAGATTTACTCAAACACCCTGCATTGAGTGCGGTGGCATCATAGCTCACAGCAAACTCAGCCTCCCAAGTACCAGGGACTACAGGTGCATGCCACAACACCTGGCTATTTTTTTTTTCTTCCTGCATATGGGCTGGCACCCTATTCCTTTGAGCCACAGGCACCGCCCACATCTGGCTATTTTTTTTTAGGAACCATGATCTCTCTCTTGCTCAGGCTAGTCTCAATCTTTTGAGCTCAGGCAATCCACCCATCTCCTTCTCCCAGGGTGTTAGGATTATAGGCATGAGCCATCATCGTGCCTGGCCTGAAGAAGCACTTTCTTAGAATGAGTGGATCTGGCTGGGCGAAATGGTTCACACCTGTGATCCTAGCACTCTGGGAGGCCCAAGCAAGTGAATGGCTTGATCTCATGAGTTTGAGACTAACTGAGCAAAAAGGAGAAGCCATCTCTACTAAAAATAGAAAAACTGAGGTATGAGGATCAACTTGAGCCCAAGAGTTGGAGGTTGCTGTGAGCTATGATGCCTCGGCAGTCTACCCAGGGCGATAGCTTGAGACTATCTCAAAAAAGAAAAGAATGGGACGGCACCTGTGGCTCAAAGGAGAAGGGCATCGGCCCCACATGCCAGCGCCACATGCCAGAGGTGGGGGTTTCAAACCCAGCCCTAGCCAAAAAAAAAAGAAGAAGAAAAGAACAAATGGATCTTTTCAGATAATTCATCTCCTTGGACCTGGGGCCCACACAGATAGTTGGTTCTTTCCAGCTTTTGGGAGCTGTGGAATTTCCAAAGTCCAGTTAAAGATAAACATGATGCAATGGTATATAGTTGTAGGTTCATTAAACAAACAGGTCCGGTTCTCCCACAGCCCTAGAGGTGGGCGAGTAAGCACAGGTAATAACAGGAGACCTTGATTGTTTCATGGGGTGTGTAGGTGGGAAGGGGGTGATCATAAGTCAAAGGTTGTGAGTAATTAGGGTTTTTATTATCTTGGGTTATGATACAAGGCCCTTTGAGAACTTAGCTAGTGTTTGAATTTTCTTTAACTAGTTTCTTATTAGCAGCTTTAAAAAATTTCAAAGCCTGGCTCGGCACCTGTGGCTCAGCAGGCTAAGGCACCAGCCATGTAAACCTGAGCTGACGGGTTCGAATCCAGCCTGGGCCCGCCAACCAACAATGATGGCTGCAACCCAAACAAAAATAGCCAGGCGTTGTGGTGGGCGCCTGTAGTCCCAGCTACTTGGGAGGCAGAGGCAGGAGACTCGCTTGAGCCCAGGAATTGGAGGTTGCT
>CAUYON010037758.1:0-31530 GCA_963573935.1 Arctocebus calabarensis | reverse complement strand
AAGTAAGGATTTTAATGTTCATAACACACAAAGAAATGATAAACATATGAGGTAATGGATGTACCACCTACCCTGATTTGATCATCACATGTAGCGGATGTGTATTCAGATGTCACTCTGTATCCAGTAAATATGTACAATCACATTGTTAACTAAAAATAAAAGAAAAAAAGAGAGGATGTAGAGGTGAGGGGAGAGCTCAGTTGTGTCTCTGGCTATTCTGGCCAGACAGCACATGCTGCTGTTAAGAGGAGGAAAAGTAGGCTTTGTGCCTTGAGCTAGGAGGAGACTGGACTCGGCCGCTCATTTACTTTGACCAGCCAACTTCCTAAACTTTCTGAACCTTGCATCTTTTTACCCTTAAAATACATACAAATGGGCTCGGTGCCTGTAGCACAGTGGTTACGGCACCAGTCACATACACCAAGGCTGGCAGGTTCGAACCCGGCCTAGGCCAACTAAACAACAATGACAACTGCAACAAAAAAATAGCCAGGCGTTATGATGGGTTCCTATAGTTCCAGCTACTTGGAAGGCTGAGGCAAAAGAATCGCTGAAAAGAATCGTCCAAGAGTTGGAGGTTACCGAGAGCTGTGACACAACGGCACTCTACGAAGTGTGACGTAGTGACACTCTGTCTATAAATAAATAAATAAAATAGTAAACAAAATGCATATTAATGATGCCAGTAACCATAACATTAATGTTTTCTAAAGTAAGTTCTCAGCAATGGATATAAATTTCCCAACCCCTAAGTTTTAAGTCAGGCACATAATGCTCAGTAAATGGTGGCTTTAGAAAATGCAGGAAGTGGAAGAGGAGATTGGAAATATATGCTGATTGTGATTTTAGCAGTGGATTTCTTTTAAATATATGTGTATTATATGCATATACATTTATATATAAGTGACTGCTTCTCATGTCATTTTTTTATTTATTTTTTGTGTGTATATATTCATGGGGTTCAAGTGCAGTTTTGCTGCATTGAGATTATGCATTGTGGTGAAGTCAGGGCCTTCAGTGCCTAAGTCACTAAAGCAATGCATATTATGCAACCAAGAACTCTCCCATCCTACCCCAGAGGTGAGCTTCCCACGCCCTAGCTGTATGCTCGGTACACTTCTAGGGCAGGCTTTAAAGGCATCCCTGGACTGAGGACCTTGAGGCACTTACGGCAGCACAGTTCAGGTTGGGTCCGTGGGAACCAGTTGAGTTGAAGTCACAGCAGAATGTCCCAGTGGAGTGACCAAGTGGCTGTTGGAGATGTGGGAAGTGACCCAGCAGCAGCACAGGTAGGGCTAAAGAGCCATCTGCCCAGGAGGAGCTGCTTTTGCCAAGGGAGAGCTGTAAAAAGTGAGTCGGAGAACCCCTCAGAGAAAACAAGGAGCAATGGTGTGGGGGAACAGGACAGAGAATGCCTTGAGGACAGGCCTGCGTCAGGAGCACAGCGCCTAATACATGAGAGAGGAGCCAGAAGCACCTCCAGAATAAAGGGTGGCTGAACAGAAATACTGGTGGGTGTCTGCAAACAGTTGTCAAAGACGTCTTCTGATTGTGGCTTTCCCTCCAGCCCTGCAGATCACTAGGCCTGTCCTCTACCTCTTTTTAAGGGCAGGGCACTTTCTCGTGGTGGAAAACACTCTTCTGAGTGGTTTGGCCTCTTCAGTGTGACAGCTGATGCTAAACTAACACATAAACCCTCAGGAAGAGGAATATGCTTTGTCTCCTCCCAAAAGACCTTCTAATTATTTAACCTCATAGTTATTCACAGCAGCTTTGGAAGACTAAACCCGTGTGTTTAAGAGGAAACAAGATAATTTGACATAGCAGCCAATGTTAGTGGCAACTGAGCATTGGGGTGTTTTTTCTTCCTACTTCTGCAAGCCCTTGGCAGAGTTAAGGGGAGAAAATTACCTGTATTAGTCACCTCTGTGTCTCTTCTACAGTTTACTAAACTTGCCTCTCCACTCCTTTTTGTGTTAAGTTTGTTCTGTTTCATCTTTCTGTGTCCTACCAGAATTTCGTTTTCCTGACTGAGCCAATACTCTAGTTTTGTATTTTGTTTTTTACAGACAGCATCTCATTCTGTCAGCCAAGCTGGAATATAGTGGTACAGTCACTGTCCCAGACTCTTGGGGCTCAAGTGATTACCCCCACCTCAGCCTTCCAAGTAGCAGGGACTACAAGCACATACCACCTCACCCAGCTAATTCTTTTTTCTATCAGATATGGGGGCTCGCCATGCCAGGCTGGCTTCAAACCCCTGGCCTCAAGCAATCCTCTCACCTTTGCCTCCCAAAGTGATGGGATTACAAACATGAGCTCCTTTAGTGCTTTGGGATTGGTTAGTAATAGTGATGATCTCCTGAACTCTTTAAATCTTAAAAAAAGTAAGTCTGCTTTTCTGGGGTTTATATGGTATTTTTCAACCTTTTTTAAGTCATGGTCTGTCAGCCAAGATTTTGTGGCATCCTCCTTTCTGTAGATTATATTACAAAGCAATAGGTGGCTCTATTTTCCAAGTATGAAATTATGAATATATTATAGTATTGACTATGCCTTTCAAACTCAAACTATCCCTCCATGCTATCTTCCCCCTCCCCAGTTTTTGATCAGTTGCAATACATTGTTATTCTTAGGAATCACTGGCCTTAAAAAGACAGAAGTGGAGATTTATTCATCAATTTATTTAGTTACTGTGTACTATATAGCAAGCCAGAGAAAAGCCTGGCCTTCATAGGACCTGCAGTCTTATGGGAGAAACAGGTACGTAAGTAAACATGCTTATACCTAATTATAGATTGTAATCAGTTATATGAAGGAAGTCAGAAAGAAAAGTATGTAATGGCATGTGATGTACTAATCTGTTCTTTTTTTTCTTTTTGAGACAGAGCCTCAAGCTGTCACCCTGGATAGAGTGCTGTGACTTCACAGCTCACAGCAACCTCCAATTCCTGGGCTCAAGCGAGTCTCTTGCCTCCACCTCCCAAGTACCTGGGACTACAGGCTTCCGCCATACGTCCAGCCATTTTTTGTTTGTAGCTGTCGTTGTTTGGCTGGCCCAGGCTGGATTCGAACCCGCCAGCTCAGGTGTACGTGGCTGGCACCTTAGCCCGTTGAGCCACAGGCACCGAGCCTAATCTGTTCATTTTTGAGATGATTCAGGGGTCAGGGTTTTGCGTGGTTTGTGGTTAGACAGAGGATGACTCTTTGGTCTGATGCACTGCATCAGGAAATCCCTAGATGGCGATAAAGAGGCAGTTGCTACAGACTCTCACCATTGTCTATTATCCATTATCCATTTATTTCCAAGAGGAAAGTTACACTACTTCCTGATATTGAGCATTTGTTGTTTTTCCTTCTTGTGTGCCAAGAGCAGGAAAACTGCCCTGGCTTTTGGGAACCAGCAGTATTGTTTCATGGGTTGAGCACTTTGGATCCTGGAGACCCGTGTTATCCCATTCTGCCACCCATAGCTGTGGGACTTTATTTTATTTTATTTTTTTTATTAAATCAGAGCTGTGTACATTAGTGCAATCATGGGGTACAATGTGCTCACTTCATATACAATCTAAAATATTTCCATCCAGATGTTCCAACATAACCTTCATGGGATTTTCTTGGTTATTATATAAAAACATTTGTATTCTGCATTTAGTAAATTTCACCTGTACCCTTCTAAGATGCACCGTAGGTGTGATCCCACCATTTACCCTCCCTCCACACATCCTCCCCCCTTGCCTCCCTTCCCTTGCCCCTTCCTCCTTTTTCTTGTGCTATAATTGGGTTATATCCTTCATATGAAAGCTATAAATTAGCTTTAATCAAGACAAGCTCTGCTTTCTTGGCTACAAAATGGGGACTATAATACCCAAGTCAACCACAGGGGTTAATGAAAATTAAGAGGTACAGTTATTATATATCCATAAAATTTTAAAAGGTGAATCTAGAATAAAAACCAAGAGAAATAGTATACACAAACGTATTTTGAAAAATACAAAGCATTATACAGATGTAAAGCCATAAAAATCACCTTACTGATACAAAAATAAAATGTTTTCTGAAACTGCAGTGCAGTGACTGATGCCATAAGTAAGTGTTGATTTAGGGTAAACATAAGGTGTCCATCATGGATCGCACCAGGAGGATAGAGAACAAATTGTACAGCTATAGCCATTTAATCCTAAAGTAGATCATAATTTTACTGAGATTAATAGTGTTTACTTTCAAGACTAGACTGTCTTGGAGAAATAATTAAGTCAACGTCAGTCCTGACTGGTAATTGATAATGGGAACCATCAGAGCTTACTTTACCAGGGAGGGAGGCTAGCAGTAATTAAGGTTTTTCTTTTAATACATAGAATGTAAAAAGCTCTTTTTAGCCTTTCTGGATTACCAGTTATCTCCTGTCCTGTGTTAAACATTTGATGTGGCAGTGTTCTTAGTTTTTTTGTTTCTTTTCTTTTTCCTTTTTTTTTTCTCTTAATGTTTGCAGAAGCATGTCCATGAACATGGTTAAACCATTCTCCTTAAATAAAGAAGTGTTTGCCAAAGCGCCCAGCATGTAGTGCCTGGCAGGTATCAACCACTTTAGTGTTACTCTGAATAAACAAAACCAAAAAGTATACACAACTTCCATAACAGCTTTTAAAAACAGACTATTTTTTTCTTAAGACATAAGTTCCAAAAAGTCAACTGATCTGATAAAGTGTTTATGTGTGTATATGGAATATTAATACCAATCCTGCTGTCCTGTCCACCTCTGGAGAAAATTGAGTTTTTTGTTAAATCTATAGAAATTGATGTCTAATCTGTATAACTACTATTTAAGCCTCCAGTATAATGGATGGGTGGTGTATGATTTCTGGAACAATGAAGAAGTGGAGGATAAAAGACTTTCAGATTTTAGTTTTTTTTAGGGAACACTTGTTTTCTTACTTTTTTTTTTTTTTTTTTGCAGTTTTTTGCTGAGGCCAGGTTTGAACCCACCACCTTCGGCATATAGGGCTTGTGCCCTTCTCTTTTGAGCCATAGGCGCCATCCTCTAGGAAACACTTTGTATCAGGTTCTTCATTATTTAGAGAAGCTTTTTGTTTTTGAGAAAAACTTCAGGCAGTTTGCTAACTGAAAAAAAAAGTGACATAGAAATATTGTATTCTATGAATGCTCTTCTGTTTTAACTGGTGTCCTATTGAAAGTATAGCCTATACTCAGCTGTTTTTCTATTGCTTTTGCTGGTAGCTGTGTTCCTTCCTCCTCAGTAGATTTTATGATGATGATGGTGAGTTATTGGTTTCAAATGTACACTTTGTGTTTTATTTTTCCCATTGTACCAAAATTATGACCTAGATCCAGAAGTAGCCTTTGTTGACTGGCCTTTTGTTCCTTAAAAGCACATGTTCTTCTTTCCTTTGTGTAATTTTATTTTTTTAACCAATAATTTTTTAAAACCCTGTTTGTGAGTTATTAGATTGATAGACGTGGCCATATACCACCTTTTGCTTCTGTCTCTGTGTATCATGCCACATTTTGGTGTGTGGACGTGGCTACATACTGACTGTGTTGTGTCTGAGAGACTGGGATTAACCTTCCTGCCCCCATTCAATTTCCTTTCTAGGTCCAACTGGCCCACCTTCAACACTCCCTCTAAGCACCCAGACCTCTAGTGGCAGCTCCACCCTTTCCAAGAAGAGGCCTCCTCCCCCACCACCCGGACACAAGAGAACCCTATCCGACCCTCCCAGCCCACTACCTCATGGGCCCCCAAACAAAGGCGCAGTTCCTTGGGGTAAGTTATCCTAAAGTCAGGGCAAATGCTGCCTGGGTCCAGGCAGTGTGTGGGGCTCCACTGGGCAGGGGACAGTTAGCACATTCAGAAAGTGCACTAAAATGCACTTACCAGATGAGGACTTGGATAGCTATGAATATGATTATACATGCTTCTTGAGGCCAGGGAACATTCTGAAAAATATTTGAGGCTTTCTTTTTTTTTTTTTGAAACAGAGTCTCAGTCTCAGGGTCCCCCTCAGTAGAGTGCTGTGGTGTCACAGCTCACAGCAACCTCAAACTCTTGGGCTTAAATAATTCTTTTGCCTCAGCCTCCCGAGCAGCTGGGACTACAGGCACCCACCCCAACGCCCGGCTATTTTTTGGTTGCAGTTGTCATTGTTACTTAGCAGGCCTGGGCTGGGCTCGAATCCCCCAGCACCCTACTCACTGAGCTATGGGTGCCGAGCCAGTATTTGGGGCCTTTAGAAACTATTAATGGTTGTAAAGGTGCTGAGCATTTCCTATATCTCATTTAATCATTATAGCAAAGTAATCCACTTTCCTGACAGTGTCTAGAATGATTTTCATATAAAATGTAATCTTTACAGATTTTCTGTTGTGCTTCAGATAAGTGCAGATCCCTCACACCAAGGGCTCACAGGCCGCTGCACAATGAGTCTCATATCTACTCTGCTCTTGCTGCTGGCCTTCTCTCACTTCTTGGATACACTGTACTTGGGCCCCTCCTGAGGGCCCTTTCACTCCCTGGAGGTCTGTCAAGCTCCATGAAAGGCCATCTCCTTTCATCTTTCAGTTCTCAGCTTGCATATTTGCCCCCCGACCCTCCTCCCTAGCCCTGTCCTCCCAAGCACCTTATCACAATTGAGAACTATTTGATTTATGCCGCTCTGCCCATGATGGTGTAAGCTTCATGAGAGCGGGGGCTTGTTCATCTAGTTCTCTCCTGTGTTTACTGGAATCATGGCTGACAGCGAATAGTCAGTCATCACTTAAGTATTAATAAACTTACCTAGAGTCAGCTAGTTTAATCAGTTCAATGACATTGACTGGAAGGGACGAGTTCCTGTCTACAGGGATGTAACTCCCATCTTTACTACTAGTTTGCTAGCAATTTAGAGTCAGCCCATATTCTGGCAGAGTCCTAGTCCTGGAGGGGCACTCAGAGGAGTTTTGCTGAATGAATGTGTTAGTTTGTGTGTCTCACTTCCTCCTGCCATTGTTTCATTGTGATGTTCTTCTCTTTTATTTTTTCATTGTGCTTATCAGGGTGATAGTTCAGATAATGCTTTTAAAGCCTTCCTCAAAAGCTTATCCTAATTATTATGAATTTTTTTAGTTTTGTGGAAAAGCCATACTGCTCATCATCTTGTCCAGGTGCCCCAGATGTGTGTTTGGGGACATGTCTGTGTGTTAAGCCATTCAGTCTCTGACTCTGCTTGCTTATTTGGGGCACTTACTATTTCATTGTGTGGGCCGGGCCTTCTCAGTCCATAGATCTCATGGTCTAATGAGGGACATGTGGGTATGTCCTTATTGTCAGGATAGACTTCTTACCTAAATACTGTGGAAATGCTGGAAAATTGAGTCTCAAACTTTATGGAAAAGCCAAGGGGGGTTTACAGAGCAGGAGATGATTGAGATTGGTGTTAACGAGTTAGTTCCCAGTATAAAGCCAGGCATGAACAACAAGATGTGCCAACAGGTGCATGTAACACTGACTACGACGTTCTTGACGTTTTTAGAAACTGCATTCCATGGCCTTCAAGATCCCCTGATTGTGTCAAAAAGAAGGACCCACACACACACAAATAATACTGCATTGACAGTCACAACTTCACTGTACAGACTTCCATACCACAAATAACAAATTAACCTCATCTCCTACTTTCTCTGAATTATAGTCCTCTTGTTTAATTGGTTTTATTTCTGTTTGAGGTTTAACTCTGTGTAAAGTGCTTATATTCATGTTATATCAACTCAAACATTCCGCAAATAAATTTACCACGTTTCTGTTTTCTAGCTTGAAAGTCACCACGTTTTAAAATATCTTTCTCTTCACTCAACAGCAGGACTAGAAGCTGGCCCTCTTTCCCCTCTAGTGTTGGTGGGCCAGGGAGCATTTTTCACTAAGAAACAAGGTTGTTGACAATTTACAAGAGCGCCCAACAATGCAGAGGGAACATTAGAGCCTTTCCGGGATGTGGACACTGAGCCATCTGCTAGTTCCTCACCAGCTGAGAGTCGTCACTACAGCCTGCCTTGAAGAACAAAAATCAAAATCGATCCTTGGCTAAAGTAACAATTCTTCACATGTCATAAACTTCGCAGGTCACATACAAACAGCTGGACTTCTCGTTAGGCAGTTAAAGTTGCTCTGATCCTGGTGTATATACTCTGGAGTTGTATGATCACTGCTGGTTTTTATCCCTCCCTATCTTCTTTGGACACTATATCCCAGAAGCCAGAGATCGAGGCCAGACTTTGAGGCACACAGGTGATTAGCCTCCTCCCTCATGCCGGCAGGTTCCCTGTGTGCACCCCTCTTCCCAGCACTCTTGCATTCCCCTAAACCTCTGTCTCTCCTCAGCCTATAAAAAGCAGGGCCTTTGGACTGTAAGATCGGGACTGGGAAGTAGACTCCAGGTGTGGGAGGCAGCAGGGAAGCAGCTGCCTAGCTCTCCCCAGGCCTCACTGGTCACCCCAAACAAGATGTGTCTTCCCCGTAGAGCTAATCAAGTCCCCCAGAATTCCACTGTTTGCTCTCAGATCTGAGTCTTTACTTACAGTGTGCCCTCAGGCTGGACACTCCCTTTATTCCATTGTGTTAACACATAAAGTCATCTTTCAAGACCAGTTCTCCTGCTTTCCCCAGTCCGACCACCGGCCCCCACCCCAACTTGTCCCTGTGGCATAGGGGTGGCGCAGTGATTCTGTGTCCTGACCTCTCTCCTCCTGTATGAGGGTATGCGCTCTTTCTCTCAGCAGAGAGAGTGGACTCAGTGTCACAATGACTGGTTTCCAATTCTGTCTCTACCTTGTGGTGGCCCTGTGGCTTTCTAAGTATCTTTGGTTCAGCACTGCAGTTCTCTAGCTGTGCTATGGAGCTAGTAATAGTACCTGTGTTATGCATAGGGGTGCCATGAACACTAACTGAGAAAGACACAAAGAACAGGAACAGAGAAAGCACTCAGTACGTGTGTCTGTTGCCATTCTCCTCAGCCTGGTATTTGGCTGGATGGTGGAAACCTGTGTTAGCTTCCTGAGGCTGCCACAAACTCGATGCCTCAAAACAATAGACTTTTATTCTCTCAGTTCAAAAGGGTAGAATACAAGATCCAGCGTGGATCGGCTCCCTCCAGAGGGTCTGTGGAAAGAATCTGCTCATTGCCTCTCTTAGTCTCTGGCAGCTCCAGGCATTCCTTGGACTGTGGCCGCACCTCTCCAGTCTGGCCTCTGTGGTCATCTTGCTCTCCCTGCCTTCCCTCTGTGATCTCCAAACACTATTGGCTGCATTATTATAAAGATTTATGTGATTGTATTTAGTACACACCTGAAAATCCTGTGTTAATCTTCTCATCTGAAGATCTTTAACTTCATTTGCAAAGACTTTTTTCTGATAAAGTCAAACTGACAAGTCCCAAGGATTAGGACTTGATATCTTTGTGTGGCCATTTTCATCCTACCACAGCTTGCCCTCCATTACCCAAAGAGTCACATCCACCTCATCCTAACATCCCCGAAAGTCCTAACCCCTCTATTTTGGCCCGCATTGTTTGTAGTTTCCAGAGAAGATAGCTGTCGTATTTCTGCCAGACATATTCCTCTTTTCTCTGCTGTGTCTGGAGTTTTCCTCCTTCACATTCACAGGGGAGCTCTCTAAACTTCATGTTAGGGAAGCAATTGGGGTGAATCCCTTGATCTAAAGAATAGAGCTTGTGAAGTAGGCAAGACGAGCCCGTGTCCAGTGAGCGTGTCTCCCCAGTCCCCCAGTGACTGTCCAGTGAGTTGACAATCTATTTGTAGACCCCCTGTCGACACCACTCCTCTGCACCTGACAGTCTCCCCAGCCAGCTGTGCAGCAGCACTGTCATCACTCCCGTGACCTGCCTGCAGCACAGAAGTCTCTTTCCTCAGCCAGGGGGAAGTTTCTACCTGTCAAATTTTAAAGCTTGTACCTGTGATTGTTTCTCCTGCCACATTGTGTTTCTGGTCTCAGTGCCCGTGGCATTCAGCTTGTTTGCAGAGTCTCGGTGACTGATAGGTCCTGGCTCCACGGACGATCACACTTTCTCTCTGCCACTTATTAGCCCTGCCCTGTCCTCCATGCTGGTCTGTAAGAAGATGAGTGGAATAGGCAGGGGGAAATAACTCAGACAGTTGACACTGAGACATTTGTGAGAGCAAGGGTCAGAACTACTTGATAGGAGGCCATGCTTCCTTCATTACAAAGTCTGTCTTTCCTCCCCTCAAATTCCATTCCACACCTTTAAAAATTCTTGATAGAGGTTTATGGCTCATAAAAGATAGCAATGCTTTATTACTTAGAATATTCAGATAAAAATCAACATATGTAAATATTTTACAAGGGTAGCACTTGTAAGGGTCCTCACCTAGTACTGAGCACTGTGGTAAACACTTTGCATGTATTAACTTACCTAATTCTTAACCACAGTTACACAGCAGAAAATGCTATTCCTTCAACTGTAAGGTCACAGATGCAGGAAGTTGAAGTAACTTGCCCACTTCTCACTGTACGTGGGGCCCCAGGATGCATCTCCAGCCTGAGTGACCCAGCGCCAGCACTCCTTACACTCCCCACATGGTGCTCTGTGCTGAAAGGCAGACGAGTCAGCCACTGCCTCTTCCTGGCAGTGGTTTTTGTGCCCATGGTTTGGTGCTGACACGGATAGCGCAGGATAGCGGTAGCCCAGTGAACAGCACATGCCTCACTGGCCATCACCTCATCCCTCAGGAACAGGGCACCCCGGTGCAGGGTTCCAGCTCTATGTGGGCAGGAGGGCCACTCCACCTGTTCACTGCCAGAACCGCAATGTCCAAGCACCCAAAATAGCCCTGACATCATATTACCAAAGCTCTGAGTCTGTGAGGAATTCAGCCGTCTGTCTCAGGAGACTCCTAAGGCAGGCTGTTGGTAACAAAACAAATGGTCCTGTGGGTAGATGTGCATTTTGTAGGGACTTGATCAGTTTTGAGGTGGCATTTCATTAAACCTCGTTTTTATAACTTACATTATATCAACTCATTTTAACTCAATTTAAATAAGAAAATAAGAACAAAGGGAGAATAAAGGTAGCACAGCAAGATGGAATCTGGGAGTGGGATTCTTTTTACAAAATGCATAACATAAGGTCATATACAGTGGCTGGAAGTGGACCACATATTGCCTAAGGTTCCTACAGGCAAGAGGAAAAAACAATTACACACACACATGCATACATACATAAAATTAATATCTCACTCCTGTAATCCTTGCCCTCCAGTAGGCTAAAGCAGGAAGATCACCTGAGCTTAGGAGTTTGAGGCCAGCCTGAGCCAGAGCAAGTCCCCATCTCTACTAAATATAGAAAAATTAGCCAGGTATGGTGGCAGGTGCCTGTAGTCCCAGCTACTCAGGAGGCTGAGGCAGGAGGATCGCTTGAACCCAGGAGTTTGAAGTTGCTGTGACCTAAGCTAATGCCACAGCATTCTAGCCTAGGACAACAGGCTAGACTCTATCTCAAAATATATATATTTTTTAATAGATATATAATAAGCTTATATATATTATGTATATTATAGCTTAAAAACTGTGGCTTATATATAATTATATAACTATATAATATATAGTTACATATATATATAATTAAACATCTAGTTTATGGTGGGTGTAAGATTAATCCTGTTCTCACACTTGAGATTCTTTTAATTAATGCCTGACAGCAGTTTCCCTCAGGACCACCATTCTTTGGTATTTACAGAACTGTCTGCAGTGCACGTGAGTGGAAGCCATAACATAGACAGAATGAACATTCCAGAAGCCTAAGTTCTGATCCAGATTCCACCAGTCCCTGCCTAAGTAAACCTCTGGGAATCACATTTTTAATCTTTGACCACTGAGACTTGTGCAGTTTTTTATATATATATATAGAGAGAGAGAGAGAGAATGCAGATAATGGATGAAAAGCTATGCCACTGTCCCCTTCTCATATTTCAATGCCAGAACCTCGGGTTAAACCTGACCTGAGGCCTGCACATTTACTTATTTGAAGAAGTACTGGCTTACAGATGGGCCTGTAGAGAGAAATTTGTTTTTCTTGGATTCTCCAACATTCTCATGTCGGCTTCTCTCCTTCTCAAACCCCATTTTGCACACAGTTCTGGACACAGCAATGGCTCCTGCCCTTTGGAGATTGTTGGCACATACAGGCGCTGTACCTGTGTTCATACATTAGGGACATCAGTTGTCACTGCCACCCTGTGAGACAAGGACTGGCACCCATGAGGAAATGGAAGCACAGAAAAGTCAGGAGACTTGCATAAGATCACAAATCCAAGAACTGGGATTTAAACTCCTTTCTGACTCTTAGGCTCTTATACCAGTTCTCTAGTCCAGAAGATTCCTGGAGGCTTCAAGCCATTCTCTACTGAGTGATGCCCTCCTCCTCCCACAGACCCTCGACTGCAGCTTCAAAGCTGTAGTAAGTGACCAAGGGTCAGGACCACAGTTTCTTTCATTGCCTGCCCTGCGTGTATCTCCAGTTCTCTCTTACACACATCTATATGATATACCAAGGTCCTTTTCCCTTTTCCTTTTCTTCAATTTTTTTCTTATTTTTTTGGATATGGGATCTCCCTTATTGCCCAGGCTGATCTTGAGAACTGGCCTCAGGTGATCGTCCCACCTCAGTCTCCTGAATAGCCGGCCTTACAGGCTAGAGCCATTGTGGCCAACATTAAGGTCCTTTACTAAATTGCCTAGAGAAGGGGAAAGGGTTGAGCTGCTTCCGTACTTTGCTCCTCATTCTCCTTTTCAGTACTATCTTATTTTCAGAATTTTTTCTAAATCAGTTTTTTTCCTCAGGCATAGCAGGTAGCCTTTCCATAGCTACGAGAGTGACAGGACTCTCGTCAGCTGGACACCTGCCCGCCCACGTGCGTGGGCAGCAAAGTTGATGACTCAGTACTGTCAGTCCTGTCTTTTTTCAGCAGGAACTTACTGCTCTGTGCCAGACATTGTGCTAGAAAGAGGGGTTACAAAGATGGAGAAGGCAGAGTCCCTATCAGTGTCGTTTATGTTACATTCTGTCAAAGAGCTGTGAATAATAATACCATTTGTATTGTATTTGTTGTGGACTGCACTGTGCCCCACGCTCCGTAGCTCATTTCTGTTGATGCTCATGCCCGTCTAGTACAGTAGGTACTATGGTTATTCTCATTTCATAGATAAGGGAATTGAGGCCTGGCAGAATAAGCAGCAGCATCCAACTCCTACCCACTGGATGGAGATACAGCTGGAATTCAAACCAGGCTTCACCCTGGTGAATTCCACAGTCTGCACCCTGAACCACTCCTCACACAAAGGTGGTCACAGCGGGTGGCAGGCCAGCTGGGGAAGACATCCCACAAAGTGACTTTGGAGATGTTCTTTAATATCTCCAAAATGTTAATTCCATGTTGTATATGAATTCAAGAGTAGGAGGCGGTAGCAGTTGCAGGAGAAAGGAACAGAAGGGGCCAAGTCACAAACATATGAGAACACACAGTGTCTTTGGAGAGTGGAGACTCTCTTTAGCCAGAGAGGAAGGTTAAACGAGGACTCTGGACACTTGGGCCTCTTGGTGTCACATAGCAGCTGCTGACACGGTGATGCATGTGTGAACGCCACAGCAGAGCCAGGATGCTTTTGTAGCCCTGTTGATCTCAAGTTCACTCATGCATAGCTCATGGAAACTGGGTTCCTAATCACTTGTTTGAAATGTTTTCCACCTAGAAAGGGAATTATATGCAACAATTTATTTCCCAAACACAGAACTTTCTTTGACATCTTTCTTGCTATAGCTTGTTAAATTATGAAGGCATAAGATTTGATCATCTATCCCAAGACATTCAGCATTGAGCACAGTGCTAGAAGGAAATGCTAACCTTAAAGGAAATCACAGAGGATTTCATGAGCGTTACC
Organism: Arctocebus calabarensis; assembly: GCA_963573935.1. NCBI lineage: Eukaryota > Metazoa > Chordata > Mammalia > Primates > Lorisidae > Arctocebus > Arctocebus calabarensis. Next base: position 17,561 of record CAUYON010037758.1, on the reverse strand, counting down.
AAAGAAATCTTTAAGTACAAACTTACGGGCTCATAGCCCATTGATGGTTAAAAGGAGCATCTTTTTAAAATTAAACAGAACTAGAGCAGCTCCTGTGGCTCATCGAATAGGGTGCCGGCCCCGTATACCGAAGGAGGCAAGTTCAAAGCTGGCCTCGGCCGAACTGCAAAACAGAAAAATGGCTAGGCATTGTGGTGGGCGCCTGTAGTCCCAGCTACTCCGGAGGCTGAGGCAAGAGAATCGCCTAAGCCCAGGAGTTGGAGGTTGCTGTGAGCTATGTGGTGCCACGGCACTCTACCGAGAGCGATAAAATGAGACTCTGTCTTTACAAAAAAAAAAAAAAAGTTAAACAGAACTAAATTTAAAGTCTTTGTCCTGGTAATGCCGTTATCTCTTCTGGTACCAATGTCTCAAGAGTTACAGCACATTCTGTCTGGGAGACCCAATGCTGTGCTCTGCAGGCATCTCCCTCCTCAGTAGATGCAGTGGGACCGGGAGGTAGTAAGAGTGTGGTAGTTCAGAGTGCAGACCCAGCCTTGTGCCCAGCTCTGACCCTTACTATCTACTTGACCTTGCACAACTGACTTTCCTTCCCTCTGTGTTTCTTCATATATAAAGTGAAAGGTGACCACATTATTTGTCTCATACGTACAAACACTGCAAGTACTTAGCATAGTACCTTCCTTATAATAAGTACTTAATAAATGGTTGTTGCTATTATTAATGTTACTATTGAGACATCATAATGGATAGTGAAGAGCACATAGATGTGTGGTGAGGACTCCTAGATACACCAACTACCAATGGGGCCGACAGCCACTTGTTCATTTAGCCTCATTTCCTTACCCTTAGAAGGTGGTCGTTACCACCAATCTGATGTGAGGAAGGATGGCTGGATATAAAAGCATGTAGGCCGCTGTCAGTGCTGTTAGGCAGATTGATCATGTAGTGAGGATGCAGTCAGTTCGTTCTCACCTGTCCTCTTCATCTACCCTCGTGTTTCTGAGCCACCTTGGCCTGCTCCCTCCCATGCCAGCTGGGCCGTATCATAGATGCCTAGGCAGGGAAGGAAAGGGATCCACTAAAGAAAGAGAACACTGGGAGTTTCTGGAGCAGTCGTTGGATGAGAGAAAAAGAAAATGAATGAGAGTCCCACAGGCAGTGTGCCCGGCAAGCCTGGACGCCTAAGGCCGCAGGACTGCCATGCACCAGTGAAAGGGTCACAGAAGAGCCCACTCTTATTCTCCACTAGTCTTTGCACTGCACGCCGGACAAAGCACACTTCCCTCCACCCATGAGCTTCTGAGTTTGCCGCTCCCCCACTAGAGAGTCCTCCTCTGTACAGGTGCCGTGACCCCATGCCCCTCCTGCCAGTCAGATCTTTGACACTCTTTCCTCCTTTCGTTCCTCATTATTAGTAAGTTGATATGTGTTAGTCTCACAGACCACTCTGTGAGAGCAGTGGCGATCAGTTGGCTTTTGTGCCTCCTGCTCTGCACTTACATCTGGTACATAGTAGGTGCTGCATAAATACTGTTGTCTGAATGAACGATGAGTCAGTAAGTGACCGCGGGTCTTGCCCAGCAGATGACCAATTATCACCACATACTCACACCTTTGAGTCATGTGTTATCTTTGTGTCTGGTTACCAGAGAGTAATCTTCTTGCATGGGAAACTCTACATGAACTTGAAATTTTACTCCTTTCCCTGCCATCAAACCAAGGTCACGATCATGAGCCACTGGGAACATCACCAAGTTCCCACGATCTTTGAGACCTTTCCAGAGAGCAGGCTGTTCACCTCTCTGTCATATTCCCTTCCTGGCAATTAGACTTCATCAAAGCCCAAAGCAGTGCCTAATTCCTTTCTTTCTTAATGCCAGAAATACATGCTCTTCTGGCATGAAGCTTTTAAATGCCTTTCTGGAACCTGAGCACTGCCCATCTGTATGCCTGACCCATATGTCTCCATATTGCATTACCTTGTCTGAGGGCATAAAACACACCTTTTCACATTCAGTTTTCCTTTGTAGGTAACGACGTGAGTTCATCATCTTCAAGTAAGGCTGCAAACAAGTTTGAGGGACTGTCTCAGCAGTCGAGGTAAGCAATCTCAGTGCTTCTTTCTCCTACTGGCCTCATAGATGCAACAGACAGAATTATAGAAACAAGGTTTCCCAGCACCACTCTTGAGTGTAGTCAGCTGCCTGGGGCTGGTTGTGGTCAGAAACTGAATGTCCACTCAATTCACACACACTCGACCCTGAGTGTCCACAAACCACTCTCAGGCAGCCTTAGTTCTGGGGACTACACCTTTGAGCAGCTCTCTGTCAAGTTCACTGGGGTGGGGTCTGCTCACCTCACTTCCCTGATGGTCATAGGATCCTGCAGTGGTCTTTAACAGAATTCCTGTTAGAATGAGTTTTTATTTTTGATATTTTAATTAAGTAATTGTGGTTACTTTCCCTCTTAATTCCCTTTTCAGGAAGGAAGGAAAAGATATGCCTAAGAGAAATCTGATTGCCTAGAGATTTTCAAACATAAAAAAGTGACTCTTTTCGCATTCTCTGTTTGTAAGATTGTTTTTAGGATAAGATGAAAGCAGGATACCTTCCTTCTTTGCTTTCACTGATGGGATACTTCAGATCTGTGGGCAGTATTGATCCAGCCTTAACCCCAGATGGTTTTCTCTAGATTAGGTGAGGTTTTCTCTAGATTTTTTGCTTATCTGTGGTGGCAGATATCACGAAAATTGTGTATAGACCTTTTCTTTTGCTCATCAGCTTTCGTTAGTGTTTGTATATTTAATGTTTAGCTCAAGGCAACCCTTCTTCTTCCAATTTGATGCTGAGAAACCAAAAGGTTGGACACCCCTGCAGGAGTACCATCCGAGAAAATGACACAAGAGCCACTTTCAGCCTCAAACCTCAGAAAAATTTCCCTGGTGTGTAGGAGTTGCTTTCCAGAGTTTCTAAAAGATGAAAAAACAAAACTTCACTTCTTTTAGCACCACTGTCTTATTTAGTCTTTTAACCCTGTGAGGTAGGCCTAGTTCCCTGTTATCCTTAGTTTACAGATGAGGAAGCTGAGGCCTGGCACAGTTACATGGCCATACAGATATCCGAGCTTGCTCCCCGCTTGCTTGTTCTCCAGACCCCTTCTTTACCCTATCCCCTGCCTTTCATGCCTCACTCCATCCCCCTCAGCCCTGCTTTGAGGGGCCCTGTAAAACTAAAGTCCTAGTGGTCGTCCCGCAGACTGCAGAGAGGGCCAGATGTTCAGAAAGCACTCTTTTGTGTGTGTGTAGAGACGGACTCTCGCTTTGTTGCCCTGGGTAGAGTGCCGTGGCGTCACACAGCTCACAGCAACCTCCATCTCCTGGGCTTAGGTGATTCTCTTGCCTCAGCCTGCCGAGTAGCTGGGACCACAGGCACCCACCACAACGTTGGGCCATTTTTTTTGTTTTACAGTTCGGCCACACCCAGGTTTGAACCTGCCACCCTTGATGTATGGGGCCGGCGCCCTACTCGCTGAGCCACAGGCACCGCCCCAAAAAGCACTCTTAAAACATTTCTAAATGAAATCAGGCTGATCATTAACCAGAGTCACTTGGTGACTCATTGAGTCACCCATTGTCCATGCACACACGCATGTACACACACGTACACATAATACTACCAGCAGGAACGGCCATGTGTTTTTTCCCAATATGAAGGACCCCTGTCCAAGCATCACAATGTTGATGCAGAGGCGTCAGTGTGAGAAGCGTTTGAACCTAGACTTTGGCCTTAGTAATGTGGTCAGGAATGACCATCATGCTCACGCCAGTCGCAGGTGGCTGTGCTTTCCTGGAGAAAATGCTGAGGCAAGAAGAAAATGTTAGAAGCAAAGCCTTCTCATGTTTACCGTTTCTCATTTAGTAGTGGCTTTATCTCAACAATATTCTCTAGTTCCCCAGAGGTAGAAGAATTTCGAGGGAGCTAAAGAAAGAGCGGTTAAGATCAAGGGTGTTTGAAGTCTCTGACAGAGATAAGAGCACATACTTTCTTCCTTTGACTGTTTTTTGTTTGTTTTTGGTTGGTTTGCCTTTTCCTTTTTCTTTTAAATGCAGTTAGGCTAGAAAGAAGAAAAAGAAGCCAACTCTTAGGACATCAGAAAACACTAAGGGAGAAACAAGATAATAAAAGGGCTTGTGGTGCTACAGCTCAGGCGTGTGGCTGCTATTGCCTCCAGGTGTACAGTCCTCATAGTGTCTGGGAGAGTCATTATGACCTCTTGTCAGAGGGAAACAGTGACTCCTAACTGAGAGACTCCACCTGCAGGTTGGGGAAGGGTTAACATTTGATGATCTGGGTGATATAGTATGGATTTGTATTGCAGGGAATTGGGCATTTTTTCCCTCCTCACTTGGTGGTCCAAGAACCAAGCTATCTGCTTTTCTGGAGTGGTAGAAGTGAGGGCCCTGGAGATGAGCAGGGCTAGGGCTGAGTGCCACTTCCAGCTCTTCCCAGCACAGACTTTCTGGCTGCCACTGACACTTCAGTTTCCCCATCTGGAAACGGGGATGATGAGAACTGCTTTGTGGGGATCCGTGCAATAAGTTGCTTTCATGTACTGCATTGGGTCGCGACTCAGAGTGTTCCAAGTGCCTTCATAAACGTGTTTACTTCTGGAAAGAGCTTTGAAATGGAAAGGTCTGACTTTGTCATTGTAGGGATTTTTTTTTTTTTAATAGAGACAGAGTCTCACTTTATTGCCCTGGGTAGAGTGCCATAGCATCACACAGCTCACAGCAACCTCCAACTCCTGGGCTTAGGTGATTCTCTTGCCTCAGCCTCCCAAGTAGCTGGGACTACAGGCGCCCACCACAACACCCGGCCATTTTTCTGTTTTGCAGTTCTGCCCGGCTGGGTTAGAACCCGCCACCTTTGGTATATGGGGCTGGCGCCCTACTCAATGAGCTACAGGCGCCGCCCAGATATGTTTTTAAATGTTTTTTGTTTGTTTGTTTGTTTGTTTTTGCAGTTCAGCCAAGGCCGGGTTTGAACCCGCCAACTTCAGTATATGGGGCCAGCGCCCTTAGAGGGATTTTCTTTTTCACCCTTTCACTGTGCCTCTCTGGCACAGCAAATTGAAAGATGACAGATAAACTATAATCTTTGACTAAAGAAATTTTGAACGGGTTTTTGGCCAGAAACACTATATTTCAGTAATTCACCAAAATGACAAACACAAAGGGAAAGAGGACAGGCACCTGATGCATGTTCTCTGGTCCTTTTATAAAACATGGAGTTGTTCCTTTAGCCATATACATGCCAATGTACGAGAAAGTTGAAATTTCAATCAGTCTACAAGAAAGTAGACATCAAGGGAATGGGTACTGTTCAAAAAGGCATGCCACACAGATGTTGCCATGACAAAACGAGAAGAGTCTACAGTGTTGGCGTTGTTGTAAACAAACAAGTTAAGGGCATGATTCTTGCCAAGAGGATTAATGTTTGTATTGAGCATATTAAGCACTCTAAGAGCTGAGATAACTTCCTGAAGTGTGTGAAAGAAAATGATCTGAAAAAGAAGGAAAAGGTACCCAGGTACCTTTCTGCCAAAGAGAAAGGTACCTGGGTTCAAATGAAGCACCAGCCTGCTCCACCCAGAAGAGCACACTGTGAGAATCAACAGAAAGGAGCCTGAGCTCCTGAAACTCATTCTCTATGAATTCATGGCATAATAGGCATATAACATAGCACACAGGAGAACCAATGGGACTATGATATTAGGTGCTGGAACCTATTTATTCCCAGTGAACTCATGACATAATAGGTGTACAGCATAGCACACAGGAGAACCAACAGACCCCATGAAACAGTGATAAAAGGTGCTGAAATCTATTCCCCATGAATTCACGCTTTGTCACATTCAATGGCAAGGTGCCTCCCTGAGCTATTGGAACCTTTTCCCTATGAATTCATGGTATAATAGGTATTGAAAATAAAAGCCTACTACTACTGTAAAAAAAAAAAAGTCTGGGCTCATGCTTGTAATCTTAGCATTCTGGGTGTGTGGACTAGGCTCATGCTTGTAATCCTAGCATTCTGGGTGTGTGGACTGCCCTGAGCTACAGGTTCGAGACCAGCCCGAGAAGAGTGAGACCTCATCTCTTAAAAAAAATAGTCAGGTATTATGGTGGGCACCTGTAGTCCCAGCTACTTGGGAAGCCAAGGCAAAAGAATCTCTTGAGCCTAAGAGTTTGAGGTTGCTGTGAGTTATGACACCATGGCACTCTACTGAGGGTGACAAAGTGAGACTCTTATCTCAAAAAAAAAAAAAATTTTTTTCCAATGGATATTTTTCATATAGTTCTGTAAATGCCTTTGGTTTTTGTGAATGATTTATCACTGCTGATAGTGATAAATATACTTCTCAATTCTCAATTATTCTTTCTTGTTTATTAATTAGCACCAGTTCTGCAAAGACCGCCCTTGGCCCAAGAGTTCTTCCTAAACTACCTCAGAAAGGTAAGATTTGTCTATTCTACATTCCTGTGCAATGAAAGCGTCACTGCACCCTCCAAGGGCACAGGGGTCTTTATCTCTCTTGTTCCTTAATCCCCAAATGCCTAGAGCAGCACCTGGCACATAGTGAATGACTAGTAAGCATTTGTTAAATAAAGAATTTATGAACTCCTATTTGATGATTAGCAAAACACTGTTCTTAACACTCCCTCAAAAAAAAAAAAAAAAACACTTTTGTAGAAAACATAATGCCCACATACTATTCTTTCTTTGTTATAAACATAATCAGAGTGACCTGGGAACTAGTTCTAGCTCTGCCACTTAGCAGCTGTGTGGCCTAGGGCAAGGGACTTAGGAGCTCCACTACCCCTCAGTCTCCTCATCTGTAACATGGAGGAAATACTACTTACTTTGTAAGGTTTTTTTAAGGACAGAATGAAGTCATGCTTCAGAAAGTCCCTCACAAGTGGGTGGCAAAGGAATCCTTCGTTGAGATGGCATCTGTCGCAAAGAGCAGCAATGCCTGTGCTCTGCAGAGCACAAGAAAGCAGTGTCTATAAATGCTGCCTCTTTGCCAGGCAGAGACACTCAGCTCTTTGACCAAATCTTTTTTAATCCCGACCAGGCTTTTCATTTGTAAAACCAAAATTCTAATCGTCTTACTACAACACTCACAATAGCGTTGCCTTTCTTTTGTGACACTGCCTTTCCTTTAGAGTTGCAGGGCACCTTCAGAAGTGCTGGTTCACTCCCTCCTCACTCAGGCCTTCAAGGCCACCTCAGGTACAGACAGACAAAGGTTCAGAGGAGCTCAAGGCTGCTCTGGATTTTTGATCCATAGAGTCAGTGGCAAAACTTCCAACCTCAGTCCAGCCTCTGCTGCTTAGTTCAAGAAGTCAAGCGAGGAGCTGGTGTTGGGAAGTGGGAATTCGGGTGACACATTGGAAACAGCACTGACCAGCTGTCCAGGCTCACGTGCAGTAAAGCGGGGTGGGGAGTGGGGGGTCCGCACAGCTGCCAGTTCACTCTTCATAGGTCAGAAAGAAAGGCTCTGCCTGGGTACACTGGGTGTTTCTCACAGGGTTGGTGTTAGCTGTTATTTCTTATTTTTAAACATTGCCCGAAGAGCTGTCCTGATCTCAGAGGAGTTCGAGATAAGTTTCCTAGGCAGTCTGCCCAGATTCCTCCCTGTATCGCTCACATGTTGTCACCATAGCCATTCTAGCCCACTTCCTCTAGCACCCAAACCCCAACCGCTGCCACCTTCCCTGTGTCCCTTTCCTCAGTGACCTCCTTCCCTTCCCTTCCCAACCCAGCATCAGTCCACCTCCGAACTCACTCCCTCAGCTCCCACCCTCGCTGTATTGACACCTGTGTCTGCACCTGACAGCTGGATGTGGCCGAGAGTGGCACAGTGAGGTTGACAGTCTGCTTCTCCTCGTGACCACTGACCATGCAGTCATCTGGCACTGCCCTTAATGCAGGTGCCACTGGCGCCTCCCCACCTGCCCTCCACACCGTCTCTCTTCTCTTCAGGAGGACTTGGCTTCTGTTTGCCCAGCGAGTTAGCACATAAGCCCCACCTGGCTGAATGTGGCACCTGTGGTCCTAAAAACCTTACACTTCCACACCCCTAGGGACAGCATGCCAGCAAAATGTCCTGGCCTGCTGCACTACTCTTCTCCCTGAAGCATCATCGTATCAGAGTGTGTACTTGTTCTCAGAGCACCCGTCTGGACCGATGTCCTTTCCTCACCACCCTGGTGCTCTATCCCTGTTGTTCTCTTTGTGCGCATGTGTGTGTGTGTGTGTGTGTATTTTTACAATTTGAAATTACTCATAATAAACATGTACAGAAACACCAAAAAAGACATAGAATAGTAGAATGCAGCCTTGTCCACCAAACCAGGTACCTACCACCATCTCCACGATTACCAGTTTATACCTGATCTTGTTCCATCTCACTCCCTGCCCTCCCACCCCCAGACTTCATGTCATTTCATACACTCACAATCCCATTGTCACATCTAAAAGACCAAAAATTCCTTAATATCAATGAACACCTAGTGTTAAAATTCCAGTGGTCTCACAAATCTTGTTGCGCTCTTTTTTTTTTCTTTTTTTACAAATTGTTTGAATAAGGAACAAAATAGACATGCTACAGATGATTGATTCATCTCCAGAGTTTCCTAGGAGTTTCCCCTGTCTCTCCTTTTATTTGTTGAAGAAACTGCATTCTTTGTCCTGTAGGTTTTTCCATTCTAGGTTTTGCTGATTACAGCCCCAGGTTTTGGCTCATTTAGCATGTTCCTCCATCTTCCTGCTAGTTGGAAGTTAGATCCAGAGACCTGACAGACACAGGTTCGGGCTTTGGCAAAACCACTCTGTAGGTCTGTCCCGCCAGCAGTGCGCACCGTCCAATGGACCCTCCGGGAAGTTCACAGCTGTTAGTACTCAAAGCCAAGATCCACTCACCCACCCTCTCTTCAACTCTCTCCAAAGGCCATTGACCAGAGGTCAGGTCCTAGCCTTTGTCTTACTTGGCCCGTCTGCAGCTTTTACACAGTTGATCACTCTTGAAGCACTTTGCACTTGGCTTCTGGACGCCACCCTGCTCGTCTGGCTGCACTGGCAGACCCTCCTCAACCTCTTCCACTGCTGTCTCCTTACCTCAGCTTCTGAGTGTCGGGGTGCCCCAGGTCGTGGTCTCATGGTCGTGAACTGCTTCTGCTCAGCATCTGCCCTCACTCCCTGGGTGGTCTAGACAGCCTCAGCTTTCAGACTGTCTAGATAGCACTGCTCTGACCTTTCCAGTGGAAGTTTCCCTCTATAATCTGGAGTCACAGACCAAGCCCGGTGAGCACCACCACTCAGATGTCTCATGGGCATCTCACCTCAATACTTAAGCACAGACTCTTTGTACTTCCCAAGCTTATTGTAAAGTAATAAGACAGTTATTCTTACTGCCAATAAGGCACTGCTTCTTAAAGGCAGTGTCCTTACGGTAGCTTCCAGGGCCTTCTGTGATCTGAACTCTACCATTTCTGTGACCTCTACCCTCCCATTGGCCTCCGTGGGTATTTCACTCTTGCCCCATAGGTCTCCTGCTTCTCTTTAAAGCTCCCAAATACATTTCTGGTTCAGGGCTTTGCATTTGCTCTTTCCTCGGCCACCATCCTGAGTCATTTCTTCCCCTAACACAGGGCAACACAGCTGGTGGTGTGGCCTCCTGCACATTTTTGTTCAGCTGCCGACATGTTAGAGAGGCCTTCTCTGATGGCACTGTTGGTAACCCACTGTCCCCCCCTACACCCTTTCTCCTTCTCTGCTGTAAACACCCTTACCCTCTACTACAGTCTCTGTGTACTCATCGTATTCTCATCAGAATGTCGGCTCCCAGGAGGCAGGAACCTGCTCTGTTCCAAGTATCTGGAACAGTGTTGGCCACAGCATATGCCAAAAAAATAGTAAAGGGATGGTCACCCTTTTCCTGTCAGTTTGAACTGTTCTGGGCCAGGGACTGCCATCCCTTACTCACTCTGTGACTTGGGAAGGCTCCATAGCCTTCTTCAGTATCTCCACTTGGAAAAAAAAAAGGAATCTAGTAATATCCATGTGACAGGGTTATTAGGAAGGAAAAGCAACGTAGAGGCTGGTCTCAGGAAGGCTTCCTTCCTCCCCTTCCCTGCTCTGTGGTCCCATCTCTCACCGGCTCCACATCAAGTCTTCCTGGCTGGTGTGCAGTTGAGGCCATGTCCAGCCTCCCTTCTTCCCTTCCAGGGCCTCAGGCCGGTACCAACATTTACATTGTCACACCAGAGCCAGGAGTGGCAGAGAGGGTATGGGACAGGGCCGGGATACGTGACACTGGCTATAGCATGGCCCTGCACTGTATCCGTCAACAATGGTGGCAATAATGGGGCTTTGATTTGTGATTAGAAACGCCTGTATAGCCAGGCGTTGTGTCGAGCGCCTGTAGTCCCAGCTACTGGGAGGCTAAGGTAGAGAATTGCTTACAGCCAAGAGTTTAATGTTGCTGTGAGCTATGACGCAACAGCACTCTACCAAGGACACATAGTGAGACTCTGTCTCAAAAAAACTAAAAATATGGGGCCAAGCCACATAATACCTGAGCGCCAGCCACATACACCTGAGCTGGCAGGCTCAAATCCAGCCCCTGGGCCCACCAAACAACACTGACGGCTGCAACCAAAAAATGGCCGGGCGTTGTGGCGGGCACCTGTAGTCCCAGCTACTTGGGAGGCGGAGTTAAGAGACTCGCTTGAGCCCAGGAATTGGAGGTTGCTGTGAGCTGTGATGCCACGGCACTCTATCCAGGGTGACAGCTTGAGGCTCTATCTCAAAAAATAAATAAATAAATAAATAAATAAATAAATAAATAAATAAATAAATAAAAAGAACCAAGCAGGTATGAATGTAATGTCAAAAGATATCCATGAAATATGATTGTTTTTTAAAAAAATGATTCCATGTATTTTTTTTTAAATGAAAAATATTTATGCTTAACACTTCTAGAAAGATATCCAAACTCCTGGGAGTAGGACTGGGGACTGAGGAAATTACTTCTATATACATCTTCTTATACTGTTTGAATTTTTACTATAAGCCTAAATTGTATGATTTTTTTTAAATAAAGAGAAAAACATCCCTATGATGGCCCAGAAGGCTCTTTCTGCACTCCATTTTTCTCATACGAGGGTAACAGGGGAACAACATCAATTGAAAGTCCACTTCCAGTTAAACACGGCACATTTTCATCTGGATGATCACGTCTACCTCCTTATAAACTAAATGCTATTTTCTACATTTTTTTATGTGAGAAAACCTTGGTTTAGTCAGTGAAGAAACTTGCTCTAGGTCACAGGGTTATAGCTCAAGAGCGGCAAAGCTGGGATGTCTGTGTAAGGTAAGTCCTTTCTCCGGAAGCCAACACGAGACTTCTTTCTCCATTAATTCATTCCACCTGCATCTTCTCTATCTCAGGCCATGTGCCCATTGCTGAGGTAAAGCAGCAAAGAAGCCTCTGCCCACCAGGCACTCTGCCTAGTAGGGGACACCACTATGGGCAGACAGAAGTCACAAGAGATGTAGCAGAGGGTCGACCGGGAGCCCTCGCTCACCCGTGGCTGGACCTTGTGGGGACTGTAGTGGTGAAAGATGGTCATCCACTCACTGGGCCTTTCCTGGGACCTCCACATGCTCATTTCTGACCCCCATCCACTGGTGGCTGAGAGCGTGGATGAGGCTGGTGGGGCCAGAGCTGAAGCTCCCTCCCTAGGCGAAGCCAGCAGCAGGCGGTGTCATGTGGATGGTGTCCTGGCCACATTGCCCTCTTTTCCCCTTCTGCACACCACCCTTTTTTCATATCCTGGGGGTACCTTTTGAAAGGGTTGATTTAGGGCGGTGCCTATGGCTCAAAGGAGTAGGGCACCAGCCGCATGTACAGGAGGTGATGGGTTCAAACCCGGCCCTGGTCAAAAACTGCAAAATAAATAAATAAAGGTTGATTTAAAGCCTCCTCAGCAGCAGACATACTACGACATTTTTTAAATGCTTTTTTTTTAAATAAAAAACAGTATTACAGAAATGTTAGGATTTTTTAAGATGAACAAAGTCATCTGTAATTCTATAGTACAACTCCCTGCTCCATCCAAGAACACATTTTCTATAGTTGTCATCATGAAAGCATAGTCTTGCATCCTGTTTTTTTCCACTGAGCATTTTAACGTAAGCATTTTTTGCATGTTCATGAGCTCTTTAGAAGACTGCTGAGGCACACACTGTTCCATTAAGTGCAGAGCCATCATTTACTCAGCATCCCCTTTTGTTGGAATTTGGGGCTGGAAGTTTGTAGTGAACATCTTCACGTAGGCCTTTCCTCCTCGGTCACATTCTCAGTATCAGTTGGCAGGAAGGGAACTGTTCCAGTACAGGGTTATAATCTCAATAGCACTTACTTGTGAACCAGGCAGCTTTCCAACAGGTCCTACCCATGTTCTAGGCAGTCGTGCCTGCGGGAGGCAGTCACAGGATAACCCTCCCGCATTGACTAATTTGGGGGTGGGGGGGTTGCCCCTGGGGAGGGTGGATTGGGATGTTCATCTCATTTCTGTTTTGAATGTGCCTCACTGTAGCAATGGACTCTTTGTAGTCCCATTGTGGGGGAAAGGCCTACCCTTCAGAGTCTTAAGAATGCAGCCAGAAAAAATTTAAAATTTTGAAAAAGAAAGAATGCAGCCAGAAAGGACTTCTGTTGCAGAAAGGATAAAACTAACTTAAGGATAAAATAGCCACAGAACTTGGGCAGGCTCCCCTAACAGACAAACTGTCTCTTTACTTACTTTGTTTATGTGTGTTGTTATTGAAGTAATATCTATTTATTAGGGAATATTTGGAAAATACAAATAAGAAATATAAGCCACCTGCAGTCTTACAGCGCAAGATTACCAATTTAGTATATATCTTCTGTCTTTTTCTGTGCTTTGCTTATTTTTTTAAGTTTCTTTGTAAGCTGATTTTGTTTTCCACATTAAAAATCAAAAACCTTTTTCATGAAGTCTATTACACAGTAGTATAACTTTTATTGGCTGAATAATATTCCATTGTCAAAGCAGTCCCTCACCATTGGGTGTTCAATTGACAATTAACAATATTTTCATCAATTAAATAGTGCCAGGCTTGGTGCCTGTGGCTCAACAGGCTAAGGCGCCAGCCACGTACACCTGAGCTGGCAGGTTCGAATCCAGCCCGGGCCCGCCAAACAACAATGACGGCTGCAACCAAAAAATGGCCAGGCATTTTGGCAAGCACCTATAGTCCTAGCTACTTGGGAGGCAGAGGCAAGAGACTCACTTGAGCCCAGGAATTGGAGGTTGCTGTGAGCTGTGATGCCATAGCACTCTATCCAGGGTGACAGCTTGAGGCTCTGTCTCAAAAAAAAAAAAAATAGTGCCAGCACTGGCACAGACATTTCAGTTGTGCGGCTTTGATCATCTTCTTAAAATATATTCCTTAAATTGGAGGTGATGATGAAAGGGCTTGTGTATTGTGAGGCTTTGGGTTTGCCCAGCTCTTACAGTTCCTGTTCCCCCATAAGCATGACTCACAGCAAGGCCTTCCACCCCCACAACCTCAGGGATTCCCCCAGCTTTTTCCCTCATTACCACCTGCCTCGGAGTGGTGTTTAGCCAGTTTCAAATGTCCAAGAGAGAAACTTAATTGATTAGTTTAAGTCTGAGCACAAGACCCATCAGCAGAAGATCGGGGGCCAGCCCATGAGCAAAGTGCACTTGCGTTTGGTTTTTGTAGGACAGGTAATGAGTAGGAATAGCCTCAGTACAGCTTGTGACGGTTCACAACACTGGAGTCGATCTTTTCCTTTTCTTCTTCTTCTTCTTTTTTTTTAAGAATAACTTTCTGAGAACAGGTTATGTTTTTAGGATAAAATCCTCAATTTTGGGGGGCAGGACAAATCAAAAAAGAAAATATTATTTTATTACTAGGTGTAGAATATAAATGTCTTAACACAATAACTAAGAAAATGCTGTGAAGGCTATGTTAACCAGTTTGATGAAAACATTTCAAATTGTATCTAAAACCAGTGCATTATATCCCAGGATTGCATTAATGTACACAGCTACGATTTAATTTAAAAAAATTATTTAAAAAACTTTAAATCCTTAGTATGATCCACTCAGGACACTGTAACTATTTCCTTTTTTTTTTTTTTTTTTTTTTTTGAGACAGAGCCTCAAACTATCACCCTGGAGAATGCCTTGGCATCACAGCTCACAGCAACCTCCAATTCCTGGGCTCAAGCGAGTCTCCTGCCTCCGCCTCCCAAGTAGCTGGGACTACAGGCGCCCACCACAACACCCGGCCATTTTTTTTGGTTGCAACCATCATTGTTGCTTGGCAGGCCCGGGCTGGATTCGAACCCGCCAGCTCAGGTGTATGTGGCTGGCGCCTTAGCCCTCTGTGCCTGGAGCCAGAGTTAACAAAAATGAATGAAAAGAGGAATCCTGGCCTCAAGGAACCCTGACAAAAAATAGTGATATTGCTTGTATGTAATACTTACAGCCTACCAGGTCCTGTCAGTAAATTCTTTACATATATTAACATGAGTAATCCTCATGCCAACCCTTTGAGGTAAGGTTTTAGAGATGAGGACTTGGGGTACAGAGAGGTGGTGTAATTAGCCCAAGGTCACAAAGCTGCTAAGTAGAGCTACAGTTGAAGACAGTGCCACCATGTCAAATGTATAAGCAGCTATGGAAATGGTTCAGCAAACTGCACTGCTCCCTCAGCTGCAGTGCTGCACAGCCATTAAAGAGGACAAGGAGGGGGCGCGCCTGTGGCTCAGTGAGTAGGGCCGGCCCCATATACCAAGGGTGGCGGGTTTGAACCCGGCTGTGGCCAAACTGCAAACAAAAATAGCCAGGTGTTGTGATGACGTCTGTAGCCCCAGCTACTCCGGAGGCTGAGGCAAGAGAATCGCTTAAGCCCAAGCTAGAGGTTGCTGTGAGCTGTGATGTCACAGCACTCTATGGGGTGACAAAGTAAGACTCTATCTCTAAAAAAAACAAGAGAACAAGGAGGAACTGACTTAGAAACTCTTCCAGTCATACTAGGTGGGGGAAACGGTTTCAGACAATGTACGTATCCCATGTGTGGGTTTTAAAAGATTCATAAGCACGGGTATGTATGTCACCAACATGCAACAGCTTGCAAGGGTGGAGGCGGGGTGAGGGACAAAGACTTTGCTTCTTATATACTTGTGTGAATCATAAAATGGGAGAAATAAATTATGATACAGCTATAGAAAGAAATATACCACTCAGAATTACATGCTGTTGGTAAAGAATTTTTAATAACATCACAAATACTCTTGCTAAAACAGTATTAAATAAACAGATGAATTTATATGTGTAGAAAAGGGGAGAAGGAAAAGTGTCAAAATATTTTAAATGGTTACATTTAGGTGATAAGCTTACAAAAAAAATTTCTTTTTAACAGTGTATTTTCCAGTTTCCTTTAATCTGCTTATATTATGATTGGTGTTTATTTTTTTAATTCTGGATTAGTATGGGTATCTTCTTACATAAATTGAGGCATAAAGCAGTGAATTTTAAAACCTTAGGCTTTCAACTTTCATCTTTTTTTTTTTTGAGACAGAGCCCCAAGCTGTCACCCTGGATAGAGTGCTGTGGCATCACAGCTCACAGCAACCTCCAATTCCTGGGCACAAGCGAGTCTCTTGCCTCCGCCTCCCAAGTAGCTGGGACTACAGGCGCCCGCCACAACGCCCGGCCATTTTTTGGTTGCAGCCATCATTGTTGTTTGGCAGGCCCGGGCTGGATTCGAACCCGCCAGCTCAGGTGTACGTGGCTGGCGCCTTAGCCCGCTGAGCCACAGGAGCCAAACCTATACTTTTCTTTTTAAATCAAAGATCAGGTGGTGATATGAGGCTGATTTTATCTTTGTTTCATCACAGGTTCTCTGTTCTGTTCCATAAATCTATGTCTCTATTTATATGCCACTACCATATATTTTTGATCACTGTAGACTTGTATAATCTGATGTGTGGTAATATGATGCCTCCAGATTTTTTCTTTTCTTTTTTTTTTTTTGAGACAGAGCCTCAAGCTGTCACCTTGGATAGCATGCCATGGCATTATAGCTCACAGCAACCTCCAATTCCTGGGCTCAAGCAAGTCTCCTGCCTCTGCCTCCCAAGTAGCTGGGACCACAGGCGCCCGCCACAACACCCGGCCATTTTTTGGTTGCAGCCACCATTGTTGTTTGGCAGGCCCAGGCTGGATTCGAACCCGCCAGCTCAGGTGTACGTAGCTGGCGCCTTAGCCCGTTGAGCCACAGATTTTTTCTTATTTCATGGAATTTTATTTGTTATTTGGATTTTTTATCTGATTCCATATGGAACATAGAACTACTTTTTCAAGATCTTCAAGATATAACATTGATATGTAAATGGAGATGACGTTAAATCTGTAGATTGCTTTGAGTAATATAGACATTTGAACAATATGATTTTTTCTTTTTTTAGAAACAGAATGTCACTGTGTCGTGCCCTGGGTAGAGTGGTGTTACAGCTCACAGCAACCTCCAGCTCTTGGGCTTAGGTGATTCTTTTGCCTCAGCCTCCCAAGTAGCTGGGACTACAGGCATCTGCCACAATGCTTGGCTAAGAACAATATGATTTTTTCTAACCATAAACATGGAATGTTCTTCCAACTGTTAACATCTTCTGTTATTTGTTTTCTTAGTGTTTTATGGTTATCCTTGTAGAGAGCCTTCACATCCTTTGTTAAGTAAATTCCAAGGAATTTCATTTTTATTGGTGCTATTGTGAAGGATATTGTATCTTTGATTTGATTCTCAGCCTGACTATTGTTGGTGCATATGAAGGCTTGTGACTTGTGAACATTGATTTATATCTGTCACAATGTGTTCTCTTTCATTTTTTAATTATACTTATTTGACTCTTTCCTTTTTTTTTCTTAATCTGGCTAATAGTTTGTCTGCTTTATGTATCCTTTCAAAAAAGCAACTCTTAGGTTTGTTGATTTTTCTTTTTTTTGAGACAGAATCTCACTATGTCACCCTTGGTAGGAGTGCTGTGGCATCACAGCTCACAGCAACCTCTAACTCTTAGGCTGAAGTGATTCTCTTGTCTCAGCCTCCTGAATAGCTGAGACTACAGGTGCCTGCCACAATGCCCAGCTATTTTTTGGTTGCACTTGTCATTGTTGTTTAGCAGGTTTGGGCTGGGTTTGAACCTGCCAGCCTCGGGGTATGTGGCTGGTGCCCTACCCACTGGGCAACGGGGAGCTGAGCCTTAGTTTTGTTGATTTTTAAAAATTATTTTTGTCAAATCAAAACTACTTTGAGATACCATCTAACCCCAGTAAGATTAGCCCACATAACAAAATCCCAAAACCAGAGATGTTGGCGTGGATGTGGAGAAAGGGGAACACTTCTACACTGTTGGTGGGAATGCAAACTAGTACA
>CAUYON010037756.1:0-23490 GCA_963573935.1 Arctocebus calabarensis | reverse complement strand
GTATATGTCCTGAAGACCAAAAATCACATCATAATAAAGATATTTGTACCAGAATGTTTATTGCAGCCCAATTCATAATTGCTAAGTCGTGGAAGAAGCCCAAATGTCCATCGATCCACTAATGGATTAATAAATTGTGGTACATGTATACCATGGAATACTATGCAGCCTTAAAGAAAGTTGGAGACTTTACCTCTTTTGTGTTTACGTGGATGGAGCTGGAACATAGTCTTCTTAGCAAAGTATCTCAAGAATGGAAGACAAAGTATCTAATGTACTCAGCTCTAATATGAAGCTAATTAATAGCTTTCATATGAAGGCTAAACCCCAATTATAGCACAAGAATCTCTTTCACATGCAAATACTCTGTGTCCTAGCCACCTGCACTTCCCTGCAGAGGTTAGAAGGACATGGCTAGATCCATTCCTTACCAGAGGGGTATCCTGTGCTACTGCAGGACATAGATTTGTGAGTGGTTCCCCAGGGAGCAGTGCTGCATGGCTGCCCCAGTGTGATCTTGAGCAACTTCACTTCTGGCAGCCTTAGTTTCCCCAACTACAAAATGCGGATAATATTTGTGCCTTCTTTATGGAGTTCTGTGAGTAGTCAATAATTTATTTTTATTTTTATTTATTTTTTATTTTTATTATCTTTATCATTAAATCATAGCTGTGTACAATAGTGCAATCAAGGAGTACAATGTGCTGGTTTCATATACAATCTTAACTATTTTCATCAAATTGATTAACATAGCCTTCCTGGCAATTTCTCCATTATTACATGAAGACATTTGTATTCTGCATTTAGCAAGGTTCGCCTGTACCCTTCTAAGATGCACCATAGGTGTGGCCCCACCAATTACATTCCCTCCACCCCAACCTCCCCTCTGTCCTCCCTCCCTTGCCCCTTTCCCTATATTCTTGTGTTATAGTTGGGTTACACCATTCATATGACAGCTATAAATTAGTTTCATAGTAGGGTTGAGTACATTGGATACTTTTTCTTCCATTGTTGAGATACTTTGCTAAGAAGAATATGTTCCAGCTCCATCCATGTAAACATGAAAGAGGCAAAGTCTCCATCTTTCTTTAAGGCTGCGTAATATTCCATCGTATACATGTTCCACAATTAATTTAATAACATATGATGTTTCGGCTCAGGCATTAGCTCTGCTGGTAAGATTTCCCTGATTTCATCCTTTCTGCCAGACTGGATTGAGTTTGTCCTTTGTCTAAGACTTACTCAACATAGCTCCTCCAGGAAATTTAGCACACTGATTTGAAATTATCCTGGTATGTTTTACCTTAAAACTGTTCAAACACATAGAAAAGTGGAAAGTATCATAAAATGAACACTGCCCAATTCAGCAAATAGTTAACACTTAGCCAGTTTTCTCTCTTCTTTCCCTCTCTACACACATACACACACATATACACATTTATACATATGTGTATATCACAACACAAACATAATATATTCACATCTTTTAATTGAACCACTTGAATGCCAATTTCAGACATCAAGGTACAAGGTCTAATAATTTAATTCACAAACTCATCCTAGAAAAAGCTCTGTATACGTCATTACTCAATATCACCATGGTCACCTTCCAAGTACAACCCTTGGGAAGTTATTCATCAATGCCAGTGCCTAGTCTGCCTTCAAAGGACTTTTGTAACTCTTCTCTAGAATGACCATCAGAGCTATCATTGTATGGTGCACAAAAACATGCAATAATAATGAATGCCCCTCAGGAAGACATTGCTGCAGGTTGATATGAACATGGTTGTGAGACACTGATACACCAAGGTTATGAAACGTTACTGAGTTATTTATACAATACCGCCAAAGTAAGTGCACAGTGGCAAGTTTGCAAGCTTATGGTCTGACCTTGCATGACAGTAGCTCTGACAGCCATTCCAGAGAAGCAGCTCTAAAATTACTTTGAAGGGTGGTCTGGGCACTGGTGCCAGTACTGCTAAGGTGACTGTCATAGTATTCACCAATGAGAGATGTAGCATTTATTCCAGGATGAGTTCATGAACTTGGTTTTCAGACCTCATATACCACCTCATCTCTCTGAAGAAGAACAATGACATTCTCAAACATAAGGATATTTTTGGTCTGTCCAGTTGCCCTCCTCTTTTTTTAATAGCTAATTTAATTGCTCTTATTCATAATTGAAATAATCAAGAATGTATTTAATAAAGTACTCTCAATGAGAACAATGATACAGCACCTTTTTCAGACACAAGGAGTTTTTGTGTGGCTTCACTCATGACAAGACCGCCCTCACTCTTCTTCAGGACTGACTTTCTGTGTCTAGAAGCCACCATCTAAACACGAATGGCTCTCTATAGTTCTGTGGTAAACGTGTTTGTAGTTTCATTCACTTTGATACTATAAAGACAAAAGGGAAATTTCTTGCCTTCCTTTCTTCCCTTTGAGCTTCCAGATGGTAAATCATTTTCTGAAAAATCCTGTGCCTTCCAAGTAGAGTTCATCTCCTGGTACAGTTAGACTGCACCATCTGAGGTGAATTAAGTGACTGGCATCCATATTTCACACCTTAATAAAACACAGCACACAATTTGATTCAAGTCAGAGAGAAAAGCAACGGTCCAAATCCCTCTTATTCCAAAGTGCTGACGTGCACATTCTTCAGATGTAGAACTTTTCACAGATCCTGCTGGAGGTGAACATTTGGTGCAGACAACTGTTAGGCAACTTAAAGTGTAGACATCAACTTGGTCATTGTTATTTGTCTACAAAGCAAATTAGCATAGTCAACACTCAGACAGAATTTTCACTATAGAAGGTGATGAATGTGAGTGAACCAGTGAATTATAATATAGAATAATTATTATGTTATGGCTCTTGAAGGGAATCAGGTTATGTCCCCCTGCCCCCCACCAAATATGCCACTTTGACTAAGAATTATTTTGAGCTGAATGCTTTGGAGTTCATGAAAACTTTTATCTGCCTCAAAGCAGATCCTACCCAAAGAACTCAATCATCATCAATCCCTTCTGGGGGCAACTCTAGTCTTCTCTCCAGAAGGACATCTAGATAAACATTGTCACAATTATCACAGATCTATTCTTGTAAAGGCCCATTTATCTTTCTATAAAGTCATTTTCTGCTCTACCTTCCTCCCCCACTTTGTTCTACTAAGTTACTCCAAATTCTAACCACCTCTTTGAGTTACTTATCATTTAGTGTTCTCATGTATATGTGCAGTGCACATTCCAATAAACTTATGTGTTTCTTTTGTTTTTACTTTCTTCAATTTGCCTTTTGTCAGCCTACTTTTACAGGCCCCCAGCCAGAGAATTTAGAAGAGTAGAAGAAAAAGGACTTTCTTCCCCTCCCAAAGCTATCAGGATACACTGTGATCATCTAGCAGACAGGTAGCCTGTAGCATGGAAAGATCACAAACCTGTGAACTGGGAAGTGAAGATGCGTCTTGAACCCAAGCCTTCAAAGCTCAGGTTGTTTCTACTACACAATACCCTTTAGTAGATACCAGGGGCTATTACTTGAAACTAGCAGCAACAGAAATAATACCAGGAGGCCAATTAAATGCATCAACAAATGAAAACCACCATGGAAGTCAGTCATCTGACTTGTTTTGTTTACAGTTACTTGACGCAGGGAGCAGAGAGCTATAGTCATCAGAGGGAAGTTTAAAAAATCAGCCTTGAGACTATAAAACAGGGGGAATCTCATTTATTTTCTGGAAATTGGGGAAAGTTTCCCTCAGGAGGAGTTGTTTCATCTGGGTCTTGAAGAGTAAGTAAGAACTTGTCAGGTGAAGGGGTGAGGGCAATGGGAAACTGGGTTTCCTATAGGAAGGGTATGTACAAATGCTGAGTTGGAACATATTCCAGGGACTAAAAGAAATTTAACTGCAGTGAAGAGAAAGACTGGAGAGCAAAAATATACAGGATGGATGGGGGCCTGTAAGCCACAAGGAAGGTTTTATTTATACTTACTATAGTTTTCATTATTGGTATTAAATCCTTTTCATGATTTATCTCAAAGAGAAGGTTACCTCTCTTTCTCCCTTATTTTTTTTCCTAAAGTACTGTTTCTTAATATTTCTCATTCATTTCAACAATCCCTTCTCTTTGTGTCTTTAATTTATTCCTTACCAATAGCTGTTTTTTTTTTCAACCTACAAATAGACCCTAAACATAAGAACTCAGCTGGCTACTAGACTTGGAGCTTCCTAAACATCTTATGAGCTCCTCAAATATAACCTGTCCAAAATAGAACTCATAAGGGGCAACTTTCCCATCCCATATCTACCTCCTGTGAACATATTCTATATACTCCTCAAATAATATACAAATATTTTAAAATCTTTCTCATCAGCAAAAGTTCATATAAGTGACTATTAATTCTCATTATTATTATTATTATCAAAATAGCACATTTCTATTAATGAAGAGTAAGCTCAAAAATCAAGCTGGTGATGTTGAATACAACACAAATTATATTCTGTAGACAACTACATATTCTGCAATTATGCTAACAAAACACAAAGTTTCTAAAGTGGCTTGGAAAGAGTTCATACAACAGCTCTCTATACCTTGCTGGTTCTTCATTACTACAAAAATTATCTCAAACTTGTAGTAATCTTTGCCATGTTTAAAAACAACAATATTGTATCAAGTAAGGTTTTTATACATAAAAATTGTACTTTAATGTAATAAAATAGCTCACTGAGGTCCATTAAGCAGAAATATAAAATTTATGCTACCTTCAAGGCTGTAGGCTCTATGAGCACAAGGAGCTTGTATATTTTGCTCTGAACTACATTCTTAGCACCTAATGTAGTGCCAGGAGCATAATTAATGCTTAATAAATTCATGGTGCTAACAATGAATGAGAAACTTGATATAATAGTTAGAATAGAGCAAGATCTGTAACAAATAGATCCCAATTGATGTTTATTTTCCTCTCATGCAATATGACTGGGCAGATGGAAGTGCCTTCTGCATACTCACTCAGAGATCCAGATTATTCAAGGCTCTGTCATCTTCACTTTGTGGCTTTGATTAATGCCCCAGAGGATACCTCTATTCCAACCAGCCAGAGAAAACAGAGCATGGAGAAATGCCTTGTGTAGTTTATGGGTCAAGACTAAAATCAGTGCACCTCACTTCTGTTCACATTCCAATGGCTAGAACTCAAATAGAAAACTGACCGTACTGCAAAAGAAGCCAGACATACATTCTAACTGTATGCCCAGAAAGAATGACAGACCATGGATTGTGCTAAGTGGTCAGTAGTTTTTGGCAAATGGGATGAGCAGGCTAGAACCAGATCCCATCTTATCTTCTTAAAACAAAATGTATGTGCACAAAGAAAAAAAATAGGTATTATCAGTCTTTTGTTTTTGAAAACAAAAACACATCAATAGAGCACTCATATAGCAAAAAAATGAGGTTACTTTTTGTATTAATTCATAGTTTCACTATCGAGCCTTCAAAACTAGAAACTGGGTACCATCATCAAACTTTCATACATCTGATTTGGCATGTCATGCAATGTGCATTGTTCTATCTCAGCAAGAAAACTAGCCTCTTTTCTCTAACTCTTTTGTTTCTCCCTTCTTCTAGGACCAGGTCATTAACTATAAAGGATGCAACAGCCTACAAAATTGTCTTTCGGCCAATAGTCCTGAAGTATAATTGTTTAAACATCTTTCTTCTATCAAAGTTCTACTCTAAAAACAAAACCATTAGGTCCTACCCTAGATTAATAAAGCAAAACAAACAAAAACAAACAACACCTCTTGTTGGCCTTCCTGGAATTCAAAATAAAATCTAAACTCTCTGGGTGAGCATCAAGGCAGCTGTCTACGTGCCTTTCTAGACTTATCCCTCTATAATTGCTCTATCCCATATCTTAAATTGTGGCCACCGTTATCATCTTATCAAATCCTAGTCCATAAAAGGCTTATAGCTCTACACCTAATTAATTTCTGCCTCTATCCTTTTTTTGTACAACTCTTTGCAGAAAACTAAAATCTCTCCCCTCTTGGTTTCCTAAATTACCCCAATTTTAAGGATCCATCTGAAATATTACATCTTTTGTGGATAATTTTTAATAATTTTCACAGGAGGAGTTGCTGATCCATCTTTCATAATCAACAGGACTTTTTCCAGTTCTTTGCAATATCACCTTCTACACTGGATTATGCCATGGTCTGCCTACAGCTTTTTATTGCTGTAAGGCTGTGGTTGCAATCCAGAGCGCTGTGTCATATTGGATTTGTTCCCCTGAACATCTAGAATAGTTTGTAATCTGCCCTGGACATCCACTTATTATTTTTAAAAAATGAAAATACAAAGTGAGATAATTGTCCGGGTAAAACTTCCTCCTGAAAGTAGAGAAGTATAACAAAATTGAGAGCAAGGATGTGGATACAACTTCCTAGAACCTGAATGCATTTTTCTCCTTATAATTCTCCAGAAGTTATTATGATCACCATCACCACCAACATCATCATTCTAATCATCATCCAACCAGTTTTAATCCACTCTCTCTCCCATACACATATACATTATTCAGTGCTTGCTTTGTTTGTTTTTAATTCAGCAACCAGACAGCCCAGTTTTGCAAGATTATCTCAATTCTCAAGAAGTTCACCAAGTATTCCAAAACTTCCTGTTGAAGCCACATATGCTTCAACTTTGGGCTGTAGAGCCAGCTTGGTCACTGCTTAGACCCACAACCGACTCTTGCTGAGACTCTTCTGTGCCAGAAAAGGTCAAGATGCCACAGAGCTCAAGACTAACCTGGCTGTATTGTAGCAGTGAATGTCCCCATTGAGCAATAAAACTTCTAAATTCTGATATTCAGCTCTGACTCAGAAGCCGGGCTCTGATCTGGGGAAAGAAGTGAGATGTGGGGGCTTGTTTTTCATAAATATTCCCTACTCCTTGTACATCTGATAGGGTGTCCAGTATGGGTTCAGATTGTCTAAATGTCTAATTTCTGCTTTTCTTCCCACTTGAGTTCTGGATCTCTCCCCAATCCATCCAGTCATTAGCCCACTCAAAACCCAAGATTCTCTCAACCTATAAAATATTATTTTAAATCCTTTGCATGAAGCACAGCTTGTTTTCCCTTTTAGAAAGTTCTTTGAGAGCCTTAGGCTACCTTAAGTGTTACTTCTTTTCTATATATGATGAGGCATGCACTGACTCTTATAAATTTAATTTCTAACAATAAATATCTTTAGAATCCATGTAAGAGATAGGGCAGGGCTTATATGTAGCATAGAAGATACATCAAGGATTTCTTCAGTGGACATTATTAAGTAATAAAAAGCAGTGTTTTCATAATTGGAAACATCATTTTAATATGGCTCCATCAAAATGTCATGCTTTGTTCTGCTAATTCCACTATTATTCTGATCCCAGGGCACACATAATGCAAGAGCTGTAAAAACCCATTTGGAAATGATTTATTTTCATCTCCTTTCTGCTATTGCTGAGAAGAGAAGGGAAGAGAATGTCAAAGATTGCAAAGGGGCTAGTGAAAGAAACAAGTCCAGAGCCCAGGTTCCTGTTACACCTCCCCCCACCCAGGTCTCCACACATCCCTGCCTCATACACAAAGCCCTTTCTGGTGCAGCCCACACCATTCTCTGCTTTCTGAACTGGCTCAGTATAAACTGTCACCCAAAGCATGTTCTGAGACTCACATGCCACACAGCCTTTTTCCTTACTTATGCAAGAGTTGATATTAAAAATCATACAAAGTCATAAAATTTACCTACATTTAATCAGTCATCTTTATTAAAAGAATAAAATTAAATAAAACTGGAGATATAGTTGGAAAGAGCAAAAATGAAATACACTCAGAAAAATGGAGAAACCGAAAATAAAAAATATCTCTGAAATTTCAATTAGGCAAAAATATTACAGACAGCAACTGTTAAAACATTTAAAAACATTAACAAATCAAAGAAAATAAAATTATTCTTATTTGCGGGTGATTTAATCTTGTATGTAGAAAACCTTTAAAAGTCCATAAAAAAGTGTTAGAACTAATAGACAAATTCAGTAAAGTTGCAAGATATAAAATCAACATACAAAAATCAGTACTGTTTGTATACACCAATCGTGAATTATTTGAAAAAGGAATTTGAAAACTCTCATCTATAAGACATACAGAAAAAAAAATTACATAGAATAAATTTGACCAAGAAGGTGAAATATCTCTATAAGGAAAACCATAAAACACTGATAAAAGAAATTAAAGAGGCCACAAGTGCATGGAAAGATGTTCCATGCTCATTTACTAGAAAAATCAATATCATCAAAATGCCCAAAGTAATCTACAGATTCAATGTAATCTCTATCAAAATGCCAATTACATTCTTCTACAAAAACAATTCTAAAATTTCCATGGAACCATTATAGTCCCCAAATAGCCAAAATGTCTTAAGCAAAAGAACAAAACTTGAGGTATCACACTACCGGCCTTGAA
This sequence comes from Arctocebus calabarensis, assembly GCA_963573935.1. NCBI lineage: Eukaryota > Metazoa > Chordata > Mammalia > Primates > Lorisidae > Arctocebus > Arctocebus calabarensis. Next base: position 14,982 of record CAUYON010037756.1, on the reverse strand, counting down.
AATACACTACAAAGTAACCAAATCATCATGGTACTGATGTAAAAATAGAAACACAGATCAATGGAACAGAAAAAAAAGGAACACACAAATATATTCTTGCACTTAAAGCCAACTGCTTTTCAAAAATGCCAAGAGCACAAATTTGAGAAAGAGAAGAATTCTTAACAAATAGTGCCAGCAAAACGTAATATTCACATGCAGAACAATGAAACTAGATTCCTATCTCTCCCTATGCCAAAGATTGCAAGGGAAGTTGGTGAAAGGACCAACTGAAGAATCAAATGAAAATTAATTAAAGATGTAAACAAAAGATTCCAAACTATAAAGCTACTAGAAGCGAACACTGAGGAAATGCTTCATGAAATTAGTTTGGGCAAGGATTTTTTTGGATAAGACCTCAAAAGCACAAATAAATAAATGGTATGATATCAAACAAAAATGTTTCTGCACAGTAAAGGAAACCATAAACAGAGTGAAGAAACAATCTATAGAATGAAAAATATAATAGCAAACTATGCATTTTTCAAGGGGTTAATATCCAGAAAATATGAGAAACTCAACTCAATAGCAATAAATACAAATAATTCAATTAAAAATAGGCAAAAGACATGAACACATATTTCTAAATGGTCTACATCAGTAAAAGAAAAAAAAATAACAAATGTGGGTGTGGATGTGGAGGAAGGAGTACTCTTAAATGCTATTACTGGAAATGTAAATTAGTACAGTCATTATGAAAATCAATATGGAGTACCAGCAAAACTGGCAAAATTAAAAATAGAACTATCATTCAGCAATCCCACTTCTCAGTATATATCCAAAGGAAATGAAGTCTGGATATCAATGAGATTATCTTTACTCTCATGTTTATTGAAGAATAATATACAAAGGTAAGAAATGAAATCAACCTGAGTGAAAGAACAAAAATAATGTGATGTGTATGTGTATACACAAAGAAATACTATTTAGTCATAGGAAAGAATGAAATTATGTTAGTGCAAGGATGAACCTAGAAGACATTATTTTATTTTATTGTATTTTATTTTTTATTATTAGTAAATGATAGCTGTGTACATTAGTGCAAACAAGGGGTACAATGTGCTGGTTTCATATATAATCTGAACTATTTTCATCAAACTGATTAACATAGCCTTCATGGCATTTTCTTAGTTATTATTTGAAGATATTTGTATTCTGCATTTAGTAAGTTTTGCCTGTACCCTTCTAAGAAGCACTGTAGGTGTAGTTCCACCAATTACAATCCCTCCACCCCAACCTTGCCCCTCCCCTCCCCTCCCTTGCCCCTTTCCCCATATTCTTGTGTTATAGTTGGGTTATAGCCTTCATATGAAAGGCTATAGCGTCATTGTAGGGCTAAGTACATTGGGTACTTTTTCTTCCATTCTTGAGATACTTTGCTAAGAAGAATATGTTCCAGCTCCATCCATGTAAACATGAAAGAGGTAAAGTCTCCATCTTTTTTTAAGGCTGTGTAATATTCCATGGTATGCATGTACCACAATTTATTAATCCATTCGTGGGTCGATGGGCACTTGGGCTTCTTCCATGACTTAGCAATTATGAATTGAGCTGCAATAAACATTCTGGTACAGATGTCTTTGTTATAATGTGATTTTTGGTCTTCTGGGTACGTACTTAGTAAAGGATTTATAGGATTGAATGGCAGGTCAATTTTTAAAGTATTCTCCAAACAATCTTCCAAAAGGAATGTTTTAGTGTTCATTCCCATGAGCAATGTAAAAGTGTTCCCTTTTCTCCACCACCACGCCAACATCTCTGGTTTGAGGATTTTGTTATGTGGGCTAATCTTACTGGAGTTAGGTGATATCTCAAAGTAGGTTTGATTTACATTTCTCTGATGATTAAGGATGCTGAGCATTTTTCATGTGTCTGTAGGCTGAGTGCCTGTCTTCTTTAGAGAATTTTCTTTTCAAGTCCTTTGCCCACTCGGAGATAGGATCACTTGTTCTTTTCTTGCTAATATGTTTGAGTTCTCTGTGGATTCTGGTTATTAAACCTTCGTCGGAGGCATAACCTGCAAATATTTTCTCCCATTCTGAGGGCTGTCTGATTGCTATACTTACTATGTTTTTGGCTGTGCAGAAGCTTTTTAGTTTGATCAGGTCCAGGTAGTGTATTTTTGATACTGCTTCAATTGCCTGGGGAGTCTTCCTCACAAAATATTCACCCAAGCTGATTCCTTCAAGAGTTTTCCTTGCACTTCCTTCTAGAATTTTTATAGTATCATGTCTTAAGTTTAAATCTTTAATCCATTGGGAATGTATCTTAGTTATTGGTGAAAGGTGTGGATCCAGTTTCAGTCTTCTACAAGTCACTAGCCAGTTCACCCAGCACTGTTAGTTAAATAGGGAGTCTTTATTCTGTTCCAGACATCCACCTCTCTGTTTTTGTGCCAGTACCATGCTGTTTTGATCACTATCGATTTATAGTACAGTCTCAGGTCTGGCAGTGTGATTCATCCTGCTCTGTTTTTATTTCTGAGTAATGTCTTGGCTATTCAAGGTTTTTTCTGATTCTATATAAAACAAAGTATTATTTTTTCCAGGTCTTTAAAATGTGACAATGGAGCTTTAATAGGAATTGCATTAAAATTGTATATTGCTTTGGGTAGTATGGACATTTTAACAATGTTGATTCTTCCCAGTCATGAGCATGGTATGTTGTTTCATTTGTTGACATGTTCAGTTATTTCTTTTCTTATCATTTCATAGTTCTTTTTATAAAGATCTTTCACATCCTTTGTAAGATGAACTCCCAAATATTTCATCTTTTTTGGTACTACTGTGAAAGGAATAAAGTCCTTGACTGTTTTTTCAACTTGACTATTATTGGTATATATAAAGACTACAGATTTATCAGTATTGATTTTGTAGCTTGAGACACTGCTATATTCGTCAATCACTTCTAAAAGTTTCATAGTAGAATCCCTGGTGTTTTCCAGATATACAATCATGTCATCTGCAAAGAGTGAAAGTTTAATCTCTTCTGATCCTATGTGGATACCCTTGATCACCTTTTCTTCCCTAATTGCAACAGTTAAAACTTCCATTACAACATTAAAGAGCAATGGAGATAATGGGCAACCTTGCCTGGTTCCTTATCTAAGTGGAAATGATTTCAGTTTAACTCCATTCAATACAATACTGGCTGTGGGTTTGCTGTAGATGGCCTCTATTAGTTTAAGAATTGTCCCTTTTATACCAAATTTCTTAAGTGTTCTGATCATGAAGAGATGCTGGATATTATCAAAAGGTTTTTCTGCATCAATTGAGAGAATCATATGGTCTTTGTTTTTTAATTTGTTTATGTGCTGAATTACATTTATGGATTTATGTATATTGAACCAGCCCTGAGATCCTGGGATTAAGCCCACTTGGTCATGGTGTATAATTTGTTTGATGTGTTGTTAGATTCTGTTTGTTAGGATCTTATTGAATATTTTTGCATCAATATTCATTAGTGTTATTGGTCTGTAGTTTTCTTTTCTTGTTGGATCTTTTCCTGGTTTAGGGTTCAAGGTGATATTCGCTTCATAGAATGTGTTGGGTAGTATTCCATCTTTTTCTATATTTTGGAAAAGGTTGAATAATAAAGTTCCTCTTTAAAGGTTTGGTAGAATTCTGATGTGAAGCCATCTGGTTCCAGGCTTTTCTTTTTAGGGAGATTTTGTATAGTTGATGCTATTTCAGAACTTGATATTGGCCTGTTCAACATTTCCACTTCATTCTGGCTAAGACTAGGAAGGTGACATGCTTCCAAGTATTGGTCAATTTCCTTCAGATTTTCATATTTCTGAGAGTAAATATTTTTGTAATATTCATTAAGTATTTTTTCAGTTTCTGAGGAGTCTGTTCTTATTTCATCTTTACCATTTCTGATTGATGAAATTAGAGATTTTACTGGTTTTTCCTGATTAGATTATCCAAAGGTTTATCTATTTTATTGGCCTTTTCAAAGAAGCAACATTTTGATTTATTGATCTGTTGTATAATTCTTTTGCTTTTTATTTAATTTAATTCTGCCCTGATTTTGGTAATTTCTTTTTTCCCTCTGGGTTGGGGGTTGGAATGTTCTTCCTTTTCCAGTTGCTTGAGGTGTCCCATTAAGTTAACTTCCTCTCTTTCTGTTCTTTTGAGGAAGGCTTGCACTGCTATAAATTTCCCTCTTATGACTGCCTTTGCAATATCCCAGAGGTTTTGATAATTCTTGTCTTCATTGTCGTTTTGTTCCAAAAATTTAGTGATTTCCTTTTTAATCTCATTTATGACCCATCTATTGTTCAGCATAAGGTTATTTAGCTTCTATGTTTTTGTTTGGATATGCATAGGATTGTCATTTGTGTCTGCCAAATTGTTCCTTGGGGGGGGTTGATCTACTCTGGTTGTTCATGTTGCCCGAGCTTTTCTGTTGATTCCGCCCCATGATTATTTTGCACTGTTTGGCTGGATGAGTAAATAAGGACAAGTTGGGCTGGGGGTTGTAGGAGTAGTGATTGACCAGTCCTTTGCTTGAAAGCTGGGACTGGTATCTGAACCTTTTCCCCTAGAGTTTTGCCAAGGACCCGTACAGTGCTCCTGCTTGTGAAACTGGGGACCTTCTTGGTGTGTTGGGGTTAAGTGGCTCTGTCTTATTGTCAGCTGGACTTTGTCTTACCCTAGAGAATCAGTTACTCTGGATTGAAATCTGAGCTGTGGAGAAATATCAGCAGTTAAGTAACCACACCCCCCACAGGCAACAATTGGAAAAGCAAAATCAAACCTTCCCACTACCACACACCCAGGGTACCACTTTGGAAAGTCCTCGGGTGATTGGCCCAGTTAAAGAGGTCCCAATCAATTGTCCCAGCCAGCACCAGTCTCAAATGGAAGAGTTAAAAAGTCTCTGGCAACTAGATAGCAGGGATCTGCTGGAAGCTCTAGTATAACTTGCTCTGGTACTCTGTGAGCGCAGGAGGACCCCCCCCAGCAAGTAGATTAATCTGGGAAGGTTGATGCCTCCTTCCCCACCTTGCCCCTCTGTCATACCCAGTCAGTGGTAACCCTGCAGGGGTGTGATCCAGTTTCCTCCAATGAACAGATGCTACAGAGGTTTGCACCTGCCTGGGTACAGGGATGTTTGTGGCTCCTCAACCAGTCTGCCACTGCCTATCACTGTTTGGCAGGAGGAGGAGAGGCCTGACAACCTGGGTACTTATTAGGGGTTGGGGTGATTCACTCAGTTCTGGTCCTGTCCCTGACTGATGTTGCTGATAGAACAGAACAAGTTTTCTTGTGGAAAATGGAAAATAACCATGACAGAAACAAACAGAATTATGGATAATAACCATGACAGAAACAAACAGAATTTGTTTCTGTCATGGTTATTTTCCCCTGATCAGACCTTGGGCTGCAAATAGGTCTTACTCAGTCTGTGAGTTCCAGCCCTTTGTCTTAGCTTTCATCCCCTGAGGGCCAGGTGCATCTGAAGCTAAGTAAAGCAGCCTCTGACCTGGGAGTTGGTTGACTCTACCCCTATTCTAATCCCCGCTATCTGCCCCAGCCAGTACCACCTCAGGCATATCTTTCATGCACCTTGGTTGTCGGTCCGCTCTGCCAGTGGCACTGGAGAAGCCACCCAGCTTCCCCTGGCTGCCCAGAGAGACTGGGAGCGTTTCCTCAAAACATCCCCAGGGGTGTGAGCCCCACTGCCATTGTTCCAGCATCTGCCACCGCAGTGCTGGTCTGTGCCTCAGGGGACCGCCTCGCCAGCTTGGCCTTCTCTCAGCTCACTTTCTTCCCACCACTCCCAAGCTGGGAAATCAGCACAGGTCAGCAACAGTCTGTGCCCCATCCACAACCCTTGAGAAAATGTCCAAGAATCTGAACTCCATGGGGGACAGGCCTCCAGACCTTGGGGTGAGAGTGGAGGGGAGTGCCAGGAGTTCAAACTTGCAGGTAGAGAATATATACAGTTTTATACACTTTTATGCCTGGCGGGAGAGTGCCGTGGCACCCTAGTAGGGGAAGGAAGTCTGGTTTTTAGAGGGTCTCTCCCATGGGGTGGAGTGGGAGGACATCTAAACTCTACTTGCTTGTTTGTATGGAGGTATGGAGTATACTGCGGGCCACTCTCGTGGGGGAGGAGACTTGGCGATGTGCTCTGTACCTTTTTGTTTGTGTCATTGGGGTCGCAGCAGGGTTGATGTGAGTTCTTTGACCTTCTCTTTTGGCTCAGATCCAAACCATCGGCTTTCTTGCTAAATTTTTGTCCTTTAACTCTCCTTCTGGATGGAAGCCTCTGTGGTAAGCTGGCCACAGACTGCCATCTTGGCTCCTCCCCCAGGTGTTTTCTCTTGATTAGACTGAGATTATACATTTTCAAAAAGAATGGCAAGGAAGCTGAATGTCCATTCTAGGCTCACTCCTGTCTTATCCAGGGGAAACATGGCGAAGACCAGCAGGGGTAGGCCATGTCCTCAGCAGAAACAAAGAATGGGGTGGGGGTCACAGAGACCAGCATTTAGATCACGACAGTTGCTCTGCTTTCTGGGTAATGGAGGCACCATGCCGGAGAGACCAGCCAACAACATCACACTGCAGTAGGCAAACCCAAGTCTACACATACCTGTGGAGCTAGCCTCCAGCACAGTGGTTCTTAACCTTCCTAATGCCATGACCCTTTAATACAGTTCCTTATGTTGTGGTGACCCCCAACCATAAAATTATTTTCATTGCTATTCCATTCCTGTAATTGTGCTACTGTTATGAATCAATGTAAGTCTCTGATATGCAGGATGTATTTAGGTGACCCCTGTAAAAGGGTCATTCAACCCCCTCAGGGGTCACGACCCACAGGTTGAGAACTACTGCTCTAGCCTGTTCATGCTATATGGCTGAGCAGCAACCCAGAAACTTCAGATAGCCTTAGATCCTAACCTATAGCCCTGCTCAACTACAGGTTTCAAACAACAAGACTCCCCAGCTGAGGAAGACAACCTATCATACCGCCTGATCAGAAATAATTGCAGAGCCCAGTTCACCTTCAGAGCACAAGAAGCAACACTATCCAACTAAGGAACGCAACACCAGAGCTGTCTGTCCAAGGTCATTGCCAGCTGTCTCATCCAGAATTCCTTCCCACTAAAACCTAAATGTTTGTCACCACCAAATCATATTTGCAAAGATTGGAAGAGGTAACTATCTCCTCACATGCAGAGGCACAAATGCAAAGACAGAGGATTATGAAAAAGTCAGGAAATATTACACCACTAAAAGAAAATAATAAAGCTCCAATAATGGATTTGGAAGAAGTGAAGATCTTCAAAATGACAGACAAAGAATTTGGGATCATTCTCTGTTTAAAATTTCAGGGAACTCCAACTAAATTAATTAAAATTTTAAAAACAATTTATGAACAAAATGAGAAGCTTGATAGAGAAATAAAGACAATAAATTAAAACCAAATAGAAGTCCCAGAGATAAAAAATATAACAAGTGAACTAAAAATTAAATAGAAATCTGCAGCAAAAGACTTGATCAACCAGAAATCAGTGAGCTGAGAGATGTATAATTTGAAATGATCCAGTCTTAAAAGCATAAAGAAAAAAGAATGAAGAAGGCTACAGGAATTATGAGACAACCTTCTAGCAAGTTAACTTTTATAGAAAAGAAGTTTCAGAAGGAGAAGAAAGAGAGAAAACAGCCCAAATGGCATATTTAAGGAAGCAATGGCTGAACAATTCCCAAATCTAGGGGAAAATGACAACATCTAAAAATAGGAAGCTCAGAGATCTTCAATCAAACTCAAGTCAAGAGGAATTTGCAAAGATACAACATAATTAATTTATCAAAAAAGACAAAGAAAGAAAACTGGAAGCAGCAAAAGATAAGAAACGTTGCATTCAAGGTAACCCCTGTATGGCTTTGAGCAGCTTTCTCAGCAGAAACTCTGCAGACCGGGAGCGAGTGAGATGATATATTCAAAGTGATGAAAGAAAAAAAAAAAATACTAAGCAAGTATACTTTCCTTGGCAAAGCTATCTTTAAGAAATGAGTGGGGATTTAAAACTTTTCCACACAAAAACTAAGGGACTTTATTATACTAGGCCTGTGTTACAGGAATTGTAAAGGAAGTCCTAGAAGCTGAGATGAAAGCCTGCTAATTAATAACAAAAAATGTGAAAGTAGAAAACTCAATGGTATAAATAATACATAATCATAGTCTGATTCTCTAATAACTACTGTATGGGTGGTGTACAAAGTAATGCTATCCTTATTATGAAGGTTAAAACAAAAAACTGCTAAATGCAATTATAGCTACAATAAATTGTTAAAGAATACAAATTACAAAAACAAATGAAAAATTTTACATCAAAATTATAAAAGGGAGGGAGCAAAATGTGAGATTACAATTAAGTTGTTATCAGCTTACAGTAGCCCATTATAAGTATAAAGACATTTTATATAAGCCTCATTGGTAACCAAAATCTTATAATAGTTGCACCATATATAAAAAGAAAAGATTCAAAGCATTTTACCCCAAAAAGCAAAAGAGAACAGCAAGAGGGGAATAAAGAAACAAAGGCCTCGGGGCGGTGCCTATGGCTCAGTGAGTAGGACGCCGGCCCCATATACCAAGGGTGGTGGGTTCAAACTCAGCCCCGGCCAAAAACTACAAATAAAATAAAATAAATAAACTTAAAATTTAAAAAAAAAAAAAGAAAGAAACAAAGGCCTTGACCAGATGTGGAGGCTCACACCTGTAATCCTACCACTCTGGAAGACTGAAGCAGGTGGATGGCTTGAGCTAAGGAATTTGAGACCAGCCTGAGCAAGAATGAGACCCCATTTCTACTAAAAATAGAAAAAAAATAGCCAAGTGTGCTGGCTGGCACCTATAATCCCAGCTACTTGGGAAACTGAGGCAAGAGGATTGCTTGAGTACAAGAGTTTGAGGTTGCTATGAGTTGGGATGATGCCACAGCACTATACCCAAGGTGACAGAGTGAGTGGAAGGGAGGAAGGGAGGGAGGAAAGAAGAGAGGAAGGGAGGGAAAAGGAAGCAAAGGGACTTATGAAACAACCAAAAAACAAATTACAAAATACCTATAACAAGTTCTTACCTATCAGTAATTACCTTGAATATAAATGGATTAAATTCTCTAGTCAAAAGACAGAAAATATCTCAATGGATCAACAGCCACAGAATCATATGCTACCTACAAGAAGCTTACTGTACTAGAAAGAATACATGCAGACAGAAAGAGAAAGGATATGGGAAAAGATTCAATACAAATGGATACAAAAAGAGAGCATCCGTTCTATATCTGTGTCTATATTTCTATTAAAGTTATCTTTAAATCAAAAATTATGAAAAAATTATGAAAAGGGACAAAGAAGGTTATTAAATAATGATAAGGGGGTCAAATCACTGATAGGATATAACAATGGTAATGATATATGCACCCAGCATGAGAGCACCTAAATACATAAGCAATTTTCAAATGATGTGAAGGGAGAAATGGATAACAATAATATAATAGTGTGGGACCTCAGCACTCCACTTTCAATACAGAAAATAAATAAGGAAACATTGGACTTGAATTATACTTTAAACCAAATGGACTCAACAGACATATACTGAACGTTCCATCTAACAGCAGCATATTATGCATGCTCCTCAAGCACACACAGAATCTCCAGGATAGATCCCCTGTTAGGTCACAAAACAAATTTTAACAAATTTAAGAGGATTGAAATTACCTCGTGTATTTTTTCAGATCACAGTGGTATAAAACTAGAAATCAATAACAGGAGAAACCTGTTATAAAATTATGTGGAAATAAAGTAACATACTTCTAAACAACCAATAGTCACAGATGAAATAAAAAAGGAAATTCAAAAAGTATCATGAGACAAACAAAACTGAAAACAAAACATACTAAAACTTATGAAAAGATCCAAAACCATATGCCTCTAAGAGGAAAATTTGTAGTGATAAATGCCTGTAACCAAAAAAGAAGATTTCAAATAAACAAACTAGGGTCTAAGTTAGTGGATGGAAGGAAATAACAAAAATCAGAGCAGAAATAAAAGAAATAGAGACTAGAAAAAACATAGTAGAAAAGATTAAAAACCTAAGAGTTGCTTTCATGAAAAGACAAAGAAAACTGACAAACTCTTACCTAGACTAACCAGGAAAAAAAGAGAGAGGACTGAAATAAATAAAATCAGAGAGGATACATTACAGTGGATACCACAGCAATACAAAGGATCATGAGAAAGCACTACACACAATTACATACCAACAAGTCAGATAATTTAGAAGAAGCAGATAAATTTCTAGACACAAACAACCTACCAAAACTAAATCATGAATAAATAGAATATAAACAGATGAATAACAAGGAGAGAGAGAATCAGAATAAAAAGTCTCCCATCAAAGAATAGCCCAGACCCATATGGTTTTATTCCTGAATTTTACCACTGAGAGAGCTAATAACTTATCCTTCTCATACTCTTCCAAAAAGTCAAAGTGGAGAGAATATTTCTAAATTCATTTTATGAGACCAGCATTGCCCTGTATTAAAGTCAGAAAAGAAAATTACAGGCCAATATCCCTAATAAACATAGGTGCAAAAATTTCCAACAAAATCTTACCAAACAAAATTCTATAATGCATTAGAAAAATTCTTCACCACGATCAAGTGGGATTTATTCCCGGATTCAAGTGTGATTCAACATAGGCAAATCTACATATGTGATACACCACATAGACAAAATGGATAAAAATCACATGATCATCTCAATAACTATAGAAAAAGCATTCGATAAAAATTTAGCACCCTTTCATGATAAAAATAGAAGAAACTCTCAACAGATTAGGTGTAGAGGGATGTATCTCAACACAATAAAGGCTATATGTGACAAACTCATAGGTAACATCAGTCTCAGTGGAGAAAAGTTGAAAGCTTTTTCTCTAAGACCAGGAACAAGACAAGGATATCCACTCACACCACTTCTCAACACAGTACTGAAAAATCCTAGTTAGAGCAATTATGCAAGAGAAAGAAATAAAAGGCTATAAGTAGAAAAAGAAGAAGTGTAATTGTCTCCATTTACTAATGACATTAACTTTTTATATAAAACCCTAAAGACTTAACCAAGAAAACTGTTAGAACTGATAAATTCAATAAAGTTACAGGATACAAAATGAACATACAAAATTTAGTATCATTTCTACATATTAATAAACTATCCAAAGAGGTAATTATGTAAACAATTCCATTTACAATAGCACTGAACGCCAGGAGAATTCATAGCCCAATTCATCATGATCAATGTCTGTCCCACATTTACACTGTATTGCATTAACCCATTAGAGCCTAAAAAGGAGATATGTGTCCCCCCTTTTTGGACAAAGAGCTTAGTTTCTTAAATAACCTTTATTCTCTCTCCTCCAGTAATTTAGTTATATTTAAAAAATGAGAACCACTTATCCTGTCTTTGTTCCCTTATAAGCATTTTTTCATTTGACTTATTGTTGACATTTTATGAACAACAGAACGACTTTCTTTAAAAGAATATGTCTGAATTGTAAAAAATATAACTATATGAAAACAATCTAAATTTATATTAATCTATTAACTGAATTCTAAACCAAGCTCTAAACCAATTCTGAGCCCAGCTTTTCTTACTTACTAAACTTGGGAATTTTAAATCTACATGGCACATCTAATTCATAGACCTCCACAACATTGCACGCACTTTATTATAATTATAATAACATAAACTATATATTTTACCTTTTGATTGTTTCAGAAGTATTTTACCTACTAACATTTACCATATCAATCTATCCAACTCCATATATATGTGTGTATATATATATACATATGTTTATATATATATATATATCTTTACATTGAAAGTCTTGAAGTTCAATTTTTTAATTCCTTCCTGTTAACCTAAAACCTACTTTTCCTATGAAAATGTTATGAAAGCTAGGTACAGTGGCTCATGCCTTTAATCCCAGCACTTGGAGAGGTTAAGGTGGGAGCATTGCTTGAGCCCAGGAGCTTGAGATTAGCCCGGGCAACATAGCAAGATCCTATCTCTTCAAAAAATTTAAAATTTTTGAAAATGGGGGTTAAAATTAGGAAAATATTACTTGATTTTTTCTTTTTTTTTTTTTTTTTTTTTGAGGCAAAGTCTCACTTTGCCATCCTTGGTAGAATGCCAAGAAGTCATAACTCACAGCACACTCAGATTCTTGGGCTCAAATGATTCTCTTGCCTCAGCCTCCCAAGTAGCTAGAACTGTAGGCACCCACCACAACAACCAGCTATGGTTACAGAGAGGTCTTACTCTTGCTCAGGCTGACTTTCAACCCATGAGCTCAGGCAATCCACCCACCTCAACCTACCAGAGTGATTACAGGTATGAGGCACCTTGCCTGGCCCTACTTGATATGTTTTTCATAATTTATACCTCAGTGGGACAATGTTTCATCAACTTTTAGCCTGAAAAAATAAATATACTGACAGAAAAAATTGTGAAGGAACAATTTCTCTATTAGGCAAAGAAAGGGTGGGAAAAGTATGATTTGAGTGAAGCTAAGTGGTAAAGTAAATGATAGCCTAAGAAGCTGAGGGCAATTTTCACCTACATCACAATTTTTGGAGAATTGCTCAGTCAATTTCAAAATAGATTTAATGTATTTTTTCTTTAAAAGAAATATCTGCACAAAGGAATCTAGAAAATAATAAAATATCTACCATTTGAGGCCATATATATCTCAGTTATTTCCAGGTAAGAAGTTGTTTGCCTACAAAATACTTTATCTGATAGTGTTTTCTAACAAGGGTCATATTTTCTGCTCTCATCAAGAACAATATGTCTAAAGAAAATACTAAGGAATTAAAATGTGACTGAAGATCCTCTCTATTTGGAGAAATGAATGGTGTGTTAAAAAGTTACTGACAATGAAGCATACAAACAATTAGAAGAAATATTTCATGATTTCTTGTAGCTCTTCTGACAATCAAAAATCAAAAACCAAAAGCTAGCAAGTTGTAGAAATTCAGGAATAAATGAAACATATGGAAAAAGTAAACATGGGTAAATAGAAATGCATGCCAAGGGGTTAAAACTACAACAATAATAATATCTTGTGGAAATACAATATACAAAACTAAAATGCACTACAACAATGGCACAAAGAGTGAAAGAGAGAAATACATAGAAATAAACTTGTAAGAATCGTACATTCTTTGGGAAGTGGAAAAAGTACTGATAAGTTAAGGGAACTAATTCTAACTTGAGGGCAAACACTAAAAGATTAAATGTAACTGTCAATATAGGAGATTCATAGCCAATAATTTTAAATTACCCAAAAGTTCGTCAATACAGATTGGATAAATAAATCATAGCATGTTCATAAAATGGAACAATACATGTCAGTGAAAATGAATGAACTAAAAATTATATAAAAAATTAGAGGAATATCAAAACATTTTGCCTAATGAAGCAAGTCAAAAACAGGAGTATGAGGTCTGACAATTAAGTTCCCAAACTTGCCACTGTGAGCTTATGTTGGCAGCAGGCAGCACTGTATGAACAACTCAGTAAGATTTCATAATCTTGGCATATCAGTATTTCACAATTGTGTTCGTGTTGATGTGTGGCATTGTCTTGCTGAGTGGCATTCATTATTGTTGTGTGTTCTTGTGTGCTGTTGTAAGAACATCAGAGCTTGAATTAGAGCAACAAACAAAACATTAATAAATTTCTTGTTCAATTTGGCAAGAGTACAAGTGAAATGAGGGACATAGGTATGTCAGTCCAAGTTCATGTGTATACTGCCATGAAGAAAATGGCAATGTACAAATGGACTGAACGTTTTTCTGGAGGAGAGAAAGCATCACTGATAGAGAGGTCAGGGCAGCCAGTAAAGAGCCGAAATGATGAAAACATTGCAAAAATTCATCAAATTGTGCATCAGAATCTTCAGCTGTGAGAGGCATAGCAGACCAAGTAAACATAGATGGAGAAAAAGTTAGGAAAATCTTAACTGAAAATCTTGGCCGACAACTCATTATGACAATGCACCAGGCTCAGAAAACACTGTCTCTCCCCTGAGAGTATCAGAACAGCCTCTCTACTCACTTGATCTAACCCCCATTGGCTTTTTTCTTTATCTGAAAATAAAGGAAATACTGAAAGGAAGACATTTTGCTGACATTCAGGACATCAAGAGTAATACAACAATCTGATGGCTTTGTAACACAAAGTAATACAAAGCTCTGATAGCACTCTAGAAAAAGAGTTTCAAAATTGCTTTGAAGGGTGGACTAGGCTCTGGCATCAGTGCACAGCTTCCCAAGGGGAGTAATTTAAAGGGGATCATAGTGATATTCAGCAGTGAGGTATGTAGCACTTTTTCTACAATGAGTTTGCAAACTTAATTGTCTGATCTTGTATGTACCATATGATTCCATTTATATGAAGTTCAAAAACAGACAAAATGGCGATAGAATATTGTTTTAAAAAGGATACAAGATGATGGAAATATTCTATATGTTGATCTGGGTGGTGGTGAGATATACTGTGCGCATGTATATATTACAATCATTAAACTGCAAATACTTAATATCTCAGCTAATAGTTCTTAATGAAATATTAAAAAGAGTCATCTTAAATAGTATCACACCCTTTAACCCATATGCATAAAACACCAAAAGTAGAAAGCATATAGGGCATCATTACTCAAATCCCCTCAATTTTAGAGACAGAAAAATTGAGCTATAGAAAGATGGATGCCATAATTGGGTTTTAGCCTTCATATGAAAGCTATAAATTAGCTTCATAGTAGGGCTGAGTACATTGGATACTTTTTCTTCCATTCTTGAGATACTTTGCTAAGAAGAATATGTTCCAGCTCCATCCATGTAAACACAAAAGA
>CAUYON010037753.1:0-29373 GCA_963573935.1 Arctocebus calabarensis | reverse complement strand
GAAAGACTGGGAGAGAAACAGAGAGAGCTTCTCTCTCCCCACTAGAATTTTCTCCCTCTAACAGATGCCTTAATGTTTTCTGTATTCTTTTCTTTCTTTTCTGTGAATAAATTCTGTCTTACAAAAATTAAAAAAAAAAAGTAAATCAATATTCAAAGCATATAAAAATGCTAACAAACATTGATTTGTTATGAATGAAATGAAAGAAATAAAAAGTGATATGGATATTAATATTTTATACTAAGACCTATGGATAATGTTCAAAGGTTTATGGAAAACATTCACTATATACAAAGTACAGTGCAGAATTCTGCACAAACTGTCTGGAAGTTTTGCATGTTCATGCTTGCATTTGCCACTTTGCAATCACTTGAAAGTAACATGCATCTTCTTCTTAGAGCATCTACATAATGAATGATATGATTCATTTACTACTTGTTTGACATTTCATAATCTCATCTCAGGGATGAGTTGGGAAACTTTCCGTTGGCAACTCTTCTTCCTACTTTGAAAATAATGAGGTATCAACAGAATGTATTTTTCCCGTGATATAATTTTAGCACCTTGAGTTTTAAGTAAATGAGAACTATCATGTCACACAAATTTTGTATTTGGGGTGGAGGAGTGAAAGAGTTGCTGGAAGACACTTTGGCATATTCACAATGACAAAGGAGCAGTCCTTTACCTTAAAGAAATACAAACTCGGGTGGCGCCTGTGGCTCAGTCAGTAAGGCGCCAGCACCATATACCGAGGGTGGCGGGTTCAAACCCAGCCCTGGCCGAACAGCAACAAAAAAATAGCCGGGCATTGTGGCGGTCACCTGTAGTCCCAGCCACTCGGGAGGCTGAGGCAAAAGAATCACCTAAGCCCAAGGAGTTGGAGGTTGCTGTGAGCTGTGTGATGCCATGGCACTCTACCCAGGGCAACAAAGTGAGACTGTCTCTTAAAAAAAAAAAAGAAATACAGACTCAATGACCTAATATTTTAAACTTCAATGTGCAGAAATAGAAAACATTTAATAAAAACAATGTGTTTGCTAAAAGCTCTGTACCATAATACATGTTGGATAGAGATACAAAATTAAGCGTGCAGAATAAAACTTATGTATGTATTATTTTGCAGCTATATCAAAAATCCTTTTTTTCTTATTCAGTATTCCATTCTCATCATCTACTTCTAGTGCCCTGAATGTTAATTATTTTTCAGAGGAGAAAAGTATACACTAGTTTAGATTAAAAGAATCAACCAGAGGGAGGGTAAGATTCAAAGAAAGTAGCCTTTTTTATTCCATTTCTGTCTTTAAGAGCATAATGGAAGGTAAAGTTTTAGCATGTTGGAATTGGTTTCAAGGCAACAGAAATTGTCACATGGCAGACAGAGTAATCAATTATCTGGGGTTGTCCTGTTATCTAGCAGTATTCTTACTTCATGCTTTATTCCTGCCTGCCAGACAGAAATTGACCTGGAGAGCCTACAAGATACTGATAAATGGATATTTTGGGGCTAAGCAGTTTCAAATGAGTTAGCTCATTCTACCTTTATGTTCTATACATACAGCTCTATAGAATCAGAGTCATTGCCTTATTTTACAGACAAAGAAATAAGATCTCAGCCTGGTTAAGTAATGTGTAAGCTATAGAGCTAAGATTTGAGTCCAGAAATGCCTATAAACAAAAACCCATGCTCTTTCCTTTATAGAGTCTTTCTCCAGGTCATCAAAGGTAAGTATTGGGGACAAGGAGCCATGCACGGGTGGGTATGTGGCAGTGTGGGAGCATTCATCATTAGAAGAAAAGAAGAAGAGGGGAGGCTTGATGTTTGAGTGAGGCTTGACATAGTACAGTCACTTACAAAAACTGTTTTTAAAATTCTCTGTCCATATTTTAATAAAAAGTATGCTCTTGAGATAAGTGTCTGTTACAGAATTAAGAAAACTGAAAGAAGAAAAAGTGCACTGTGAATTGAAATGAGGAAAGGCAGTTCTCTTATTGATTCTTCACTCTTGGGAATTTCAATAGCTATCAGATGGAACTTGATGATTGCCAACAAATAAACAACGTTTTCCCCCATCAAAGGCTGTTAAACTGCCCAAAGCCTCCAAATACAGATTAGTCTGAAATGCACTTCTTGTTCCTCCTGGAGGTGGTTAAAAAATCAGCTTTAGTGACAAGACTTCTTTTTCTCTCTTTCCTTCAGGCTGCTAAACGATGCACAGAATGAAGTTTATTTTAAAAGCTGGTATCAGAAGTTGCTGGCCGCTCTCCAATTCTGTGCAGGAAAAGCCTTGAGTGATGAGTTTTCCAAGGAGAAGAAACTTATCAAAATTCTGGGAGAAATTGGGCAAAAAGTCAAGTCTGCCAGTGACCACCAAAGACAGGTTTGTTGAGAAATTAATCTTCAGGTAGTAAAGGTTTTCTTTTTTTTTTTTAACTTTTGTTTAAATTAACTTTTAATTTTATTGCTTAGAAAGAAAATTCCTTGATTACTTAGTAACTTTTTTTTCCCTCCATCCACTTTTTTTTTTTTTTTTTGCGGTTTTGGGCTGGGGCTGGGTTTGAACCCGCCACCTCTGGCATATGGGGCTGGCGCCTACTCCTTTGAGCCACAGGCGCCGCCCTTTCCTCCATCTACTATCTGGAAGTTAATGATAATGTCTATAACCAAGACATGGATGTTTCGATCTAAATAGCTGTGTAGCACACAGGAAGAACCTAATAAGAAGAGACCAATTAAAGGCAGTTTGACTGAAAAGGCTTGATGGAGTAAGTCTCTGAAAATGGGGGCATAATTCAGCCTCATGGGAGAAGAACCCACCCTGTCCAAGGCATAAAATCTAGGTCTAGATTTTCCTAAATTTCCCTAATCAAAGTCAATTTTCAAAGAGTTTTTTTTCCACAACAAACAAAATGAGTTATGAAAGAAATAAAAGGTGATATAGCCATTAATTTTTTTATACTAAGATCTATAGATAATGTTCAAAAATTGTTCCTCCTTCTTATTGATTATAATAAATAGGCCTAACTATTCTTTTTCTTGATCTAATGGAAGAACTTTTGCTCTTTTTAATTCTCTGCCATCACTAGCTCTCTCTACTGGAATAGACCAGTAAGTAGATTATCTTAGATTCACCATTCTAGCTGGAGAGAGACAGTGGGCATTCATTGTATTAAGAAAATTATTGTATAATGATTGTGTACCTACTATAGACCTTGTGTTAAAGATAGAAAGATGACTAAACCATGAATTTTGTCTTCAAGGTAGCTCAGTTTCTTTCCAGTCACTGTGTAAAATCAACAAGAATTTTCAACAAAATAATGTTAAAAATAGTAATAGGAAGAGTGTGCCAGAATTCTTTCTCAGCCCTGGAATTTTTGTGCTAGATGTCACTTCATTTAATAGAAATGCCAGAAGCTCGATGATGTCACCAAACTAGGAGTAAATGGAAAATAAAAATAAGTTTAAATTTTATTTTTAAATGGAAGATATATAAACTCTGGATGGAGCCTTAAGGCATACAGCATGATGGGCAATACAAAAAAAATTCTAGAATTTCTCCATATTACTTCAAGCTCATTCATTATGTTTTTCTTATTTTTTTTTCTTGGGATAGTCTCACTCTGTTGCCCAGGCTACAGGGTCATGGTGTCAGCCTAATTCACAACAACCTCAAACTCCTAAATTCAAGTAATCCTCCTACCTCAGCCTCCTGAGTAGCTGAGATTATAGGTGCCCAGCTATTAAACACTTTTTTCTGTTTTTAGTAGAGACAAGGGTCTCACTTTTACTCAGCCTGGTCTCAAACTCCTGAACTCAGCCATCCTCCCACCTTGGCTTCCCACAGTGCAAGGATTACAGGTATAAACCATCACATCTGGCTTCATTCATTATTTTCTAATAGTAGACAAAAAGTTGATAGCAAGTAAAATAAATTGCTTTAAAATTTACAGACGTTTAGTACTTATCTCTTATGTTTCAAAATCTTTTACACATTTAAGAGGCACTCTATTGTTAAATTGATTCTTGTGCCCTTTTTTTTTTTTTTTAATTTGCATCAAGTTTCAGAGTGATATTAACTTTTTTCACTGAAGTACATATACTTGTCTTGTCTTGCCTGGATACTTCTTTGATAACACTTCTTCACATTAAAAAAGGATGAGAAAAAAGCTAGAGGTAGGAGAGGCATTCATAATTTCTCACAATTAATAAAATAATGATAGAGCCTGGGTTCAGTGGCTCACACCTGTAATCTTAGCACTCTGGGAGGCTAAGCCAGGTGGATTGCTTCAGCTAACGAGTTTGAGACCAGTCTGAACAAGAGCAAGACCCTCGTCTCTACTAAAAAACAGAAAAACTGAGGCAAGAGGATCACTTGAGCCCAGGGGTTGGAGGTCTCTCTGAGCTACAATGATGCCATGGCACTCTACTTGGGGCGACAGCTTTAGACTCTGTCTCAAAAAAAAATGTAAAAACTTTAAAAGTGATAATACCTCACAACTTAAGTTACAGACAACTATTTTTTTCCTGCTTAAAAAAAGCACTTTTTCAACCTAACTATACAAAATGAAGAGATTTTAGTTTAACAGAAGAAATAAAGATCTCCCCCCTTCATGATATTCAGCAGGCAAGCCCAAGTTTTGATAAGGCAAAGGAGAGCAGCCACATGAAGAACGCTAGGATGGAATTCCGCCTCACGTTCACCTTGCTCTTCTGGACTCTGGGAGCAACAGATTCTGTTTTTTGCCAATGAGCCAGCAGTAAGAGCTAAGAAACCCTTGTGACCTAATTTAACATTACTAATATGAAACCCTCATCTTCAGCATCGGGCTTCAAAAATCAGGCTAAAAAGAGTTTTATTGTTTGGTACCTGTGATTGCTGCTTAAGTATTTTTGTCAGAGAAAGCACAATTCTAAAGGTGTTCTTTGTGGTGTTGTGGTGTGTGGAAGGGAGTAAATATCAGAAATATACTCACTGATATCTAGAAAACTATTTGTTCATATATATTATTGTTTCTGACAGGATTATGCAATTGCTGTTTTTTGTCATTATTATTACTAATGTATATGAATATGATATAATGTGCATGTCATATAATTGACTAATAAGTACAATGGTATACAATATATAAATTAATTATAATTATTATACAATATAATCATATATAATTATATAACTATAATTTACATTAATACACTAAATGTAAGTCTCAAAAGTTATAAACTAAGCTTTTGGAAAATTATCAGAAAAGGATCCTATTAGTAATTACTTAAAGCCAGGTGCAGTGGCTCACGCCTGTTATCCCAGCACTCAGGGAGGCCAAGGTGGGTGGCTCTCATGAGCTTATAATTTCTAGACCAGACTGAGCAAACGCCAGACCCTATCTCTAAAAGTAGCAGGCATTGTAGCAGGTGCAGGTAGTCCTAGCTACTTGGGAGGCTGAGGCAAGAGGATCAGGATCTCCTGACCCCAGGAGTATAAAGTTGCTGTGAGCTATCATGCCATGGCATTCCACTAAGGGCAAAAAAGTGAGATTGTCTTAAAAAAAAAAAAAAATAGCGCAGGGTTATAAATTGCTGGGCCATGGGTCAAGTTCAACTCATTGTGTTTTATTTGGTTTTTGTTTTTACTTGAATGTGAGATCCTTTCAAAGTGGCATGTGCTGTTTAGTCCCCCACTTTCCCAACACTCCCAGTCATCTTCAGCCTCCTGCCTCCTCACACATGGCTATATCACCTGCCTGACCTGAAGTCATCAAGCATAAAACCCCTGAATTAAAGAGTCTGTTTAATCAGTAGAAGTAAATGATAACTAGAAGGGAAAGTCCAGTTCTTTACATTTTCTTACATGCTTTTTCTAATGATTTTTCACAGGAGGTGCTAAAGAAAGAGATTGACAGACTAGAAGAATTCTTTCAAGATGGAAAAACTTGTCACCTTCCTCTGAACCCTGCCCTGTGTATAAAGGGGATCTATCACGATGTAAGTCAATTACTCAGTGGATAAATTGAGTTGTATGTTTGTAATGTTTAGTTCTCTGTATAGTTTTGAGGAGCAAAAAGAATTCATAAACTGACATTGAAATTATTATACAGAAAAAGTAATTGAGCCTCATCCACAGTAAATTCTCCCTTTGGTGCACTATGACCAGCTGGGATCACATTGTCCTTATCATATAGTTTTTTCATTTGGAAACAAACTATCCACCAGTTCAAGGGGGGAAAAGAAATTATAAAGTTACTTACCAGTGGAATGATTTCTGGAATTACTTAGAATGATTGATTCGGTGACCCCACACAAGCTGGGTATAATTTCATGCTTTATTTATATTATGTGCATAACCATGCCTGCTACACAAATATTAATCATTAGCTACAACTTCCTCATTTTGATTCAATTTAAAATTAATTTGATGCTGATATATCAGTGTGTGGTATCTGGAGATTCTGCTCAGGCCTGGAAAGCCCTTCCAGGCATAACTGGCACAACTTCCGAAGCCTTTTCTACCTCATCTTCTGCCACATGGTCCCTCCTCACTCACTTCTCTGACTTAGAATCATTCTTTCTCCCCCTTTTCAAAAGCCTAAGAGTAGAAAGATACTAATAGAGAAAATGATTGATAAGTGAGATTTGAAAATTAAGCTACCATGCACAATAAATGTTATTTAACAGAAGTCATAAGACAGTAAAAAAAAATATTGATACCATTATCTTTTTCAATTGACACTATCAAGATACTCTGCAAACTTTCCTGATATGCTTTGTAAACATATTCTGAAAAATAAAAAAATAGTACATCAAATTCCATAAACAAAGATATATCTACCTGGACTAGAATCCAAATCATTAGGTTTCAAAAAATTGCACAACCTTTTAATCCTTAACAGAACTCACTAATACTGAACTTACATAGTAACTCAATATTTCAAAGACAGGGTTAGTATCTTCAAGTAGAAAGAACAAGGATCATTGAATCCATGTATTGGGTTTTTGTTTTTATTTTCTCAGTTTGCTATTTTTAAGAGCTAGAGTGATTTTTTTTTTTACCATTAGAATTACATATGAGGTTTGTCTTGTGAGGCTCTGAGGGAATGTAGATGAGCCAGCTGGGCCAAGGGTCAGCTGCCCTGAACTCAGCACCCCTGGGACCATAGTCCTTCCCTGCAGGCCCCCGTGGCTGGCAGCTCTTTCCCTGGGGTAGCTGCCCCAAGAAGACCCTCTTCCTTCTTAGACCATTTTCTCTAACCAACAGTGTCCAGTACTAGGCTGGGCACCTACCAGTACAACAATGAACAGGACAGATAGATAAGCACAGGCAACACTGTCTTAGTTTTAATCTGTCTTCCAGTCCTGCTGAAATAACAAGATGAGAAACCATACCACTGAAATGAGTGTGGGAAAGTTCTCTGTTCTAATAGAACTCTGAGCAATCATCAGAATATCTATGCTGGGGAGAAGACTTATGAGTGTAATCATATGGCAAGGCCTTCATTCAAAATAAATGTCTTATATGACATCAGAGCTTCCACCCTGGGAAGAATATAAAAAGCATATAAATGTGGCTGTTTGGAAAAACCCCAATCAGAACTCTTAATTTATTGACTACAAGCAAATTCATACCAGACAGAGAAAAACATTTTGAATGCAGTGCAGCAAGGCATTGAGTCTGAGTAAATGTCTTACTCTAAGCCAGAGACTTCACACAGGCCAAATACCCTATAAATGTGATAAGCATTGGAAATCTGCAATCAAAACTGACACTTCATTATACAGCAGAGAATTCATGCAGGTGAGAAACTCTAGGATAATGAGTCTAGGAAAATCGTCAGGTATAGTTCTAGGCTTCTAGTACATCAGAGAACCTATCCTGGGGAGAAACCTTTTTTATTAATTTTATTTATTAATTATTTATTTATTCTTTTTTTTTTTTTTGAGATGGTTTCACTCAGGTGTCCTGGGTAGAGTGCTGTGGCATCATAGCTCACAGCAACCTCAAACTCCAGGACTCAAGCAATCCTCTTGTCTCAGCCTCCCCAGTACCTAGGACTACAGATACCCACCACAAGGTCTGGCTAGTTTTTTTTTATTATTATTTTTTAGTAGTAACAGAGTCTCATTTTGCTCAGGCTGGTCTTGAACTTCTGAGCTCAGGCCATCTGCCCACATCAGCCTCCCAGAGTGTTAGGATTATAGGCATGAGCCACCGCACTAGGCTGGGAGAAACCTTATAAATGAAACAATTGTGGGTAAGTCATTGCACATTGTGAGCTATCACAGTGCACAGCTTATAATGCACCAGAGAGTTGACACTGGAGTGAAGCTCCAGGACTAGAATAGCTTGGGAAAGCTTTTTATCTGCAATCTATCACCATCAGTCAGCTGCACTGGGCAGAAACACTCAGGATTGGTTCAACCCATTTCTTTTTTTTTTTTTTTTATTGTTTGGGATTCATTGAGGGTACAAAGAATTAGGTTACACTGATTTCCTTTGTTAGGTAAAGTCCCTCTTCTAATTTTATCCTGCCCCCAAGAAGTGTGCCGTACACCATGATCCTCCATCCCCCTCCCTGCTGTCCTTTCCCCACTTGCTCATTCCCCTACCCTTCAACTTGTAGTAGATCATCTACCAGCTTCACATTAGAATTGAGTACACTGGATTCTTAATTCTCCATTCTTGTGTTGCTTTATTAAGAAGAATGTGTTCCACCTCCATCCAGATTAATATAAAAGATGTAAAGTCTCCATCTTTTTAATGGCTGAATAGTATTCCATAGTATACATATACCACAGCCTGTGAATCCACCGTGGGTTGGTGAGCATTTAGGTGTTTCCACAGTTTGGCATTTGTAAATTAAGTTGCAATAAACAGTTTAGTGCAAATGTCCTTACGATAAAATGATTTTTTTTTCTTCTGGATAGATGCCTAGTAATGGGATTGCAGGATCAAATGGGAAGTCTAATTTGAGTTCTTTGAGGATCAGCCCACTTCTTAAAACATGATGCTTGAAGGCAGAGACTATAGGTCTTAGATGTGGGTTACTCTTTCTTTATAAGAACGAGTCGCAACCATATCCCGACCACTGATCACAACGGTCAGTCTTTATTTCCCTGTTGAGTCACTAAGGAATGGTCCAGGTGGGATAGCCATGGGAATTTAATGCAGTTCTTCTCTACTATTGGGAGAATGAGGACCAGATATTTCATTTGCTTATAGGTTTCTTTTTAAATTACAGAATTTTTAGATTTATGTCACTGATGTATGCTTCTCAAGGACAGAAGTCATAATCTTCCTTTCTGCATTCTAGCTTATCATCTTTTCTCTTTCTAGCTTTTCTATCTCACCATTTACATAAAATCATTCTCCAAGCCTCTGATTAATTATCCCTCTCTCTTGGCTAAGACCATCCTTCTCCACTTTATAACTCTATTCTCATGTAGTAGCTGATCATTTGCCTTTCCCTACCTACAAAATACTTTTCTCTGCCTATTCGCCAATCTATGTTTTTTTCTCATCTTCAAGGTCCCAGCGTGTCCTTGAAATATTTTCTTCTTCAAATATGTCTTCATTCTACTGTCAAAAATTTTTGTAAATAATTTTTAACTTAATGTCTATGTATATACTTTCAATCAACTTTTTGAGAGTGTATATGGTGTTTCTTTTTGTTAGCATACAGATAATCATTTGTGCAGCCTCATTGCATATATAATACTTTTGATATGACTCAGAAATATACTTATTGTGAAAACCAAGATATGAAATGATAAAAGTAAAATATTGTTAGGTGGCAAAGTTAAGAGGCTAAGCCTTGACTTCATTCTCCCTAAACTTAGGATATCTCAAAGATACCCCGAAAGTTTGAAGGGGCAGAGTTTGAAAATTAATGACCTACACTCACTCATACAGGGTTTGCTGATTCTATAGGGAAAGTCATATGATCCCTGATTAATGGATTCTTGCAGCAAAATCTGATTGCTTAACAAGCAACCTCAGCCATAAAACTATAAAACTCCAACTGATTCAGAAACCAACAGTTTGTATGTAGTCAGGGATTTAGGGATTAGATTAGATTTGTGTGGATAGGTCAGTTAAGAAACGGGTTCCTTGGGGCCACACCTATGGTGCATCTTAGAAGGGTACAGGCAAAATATACTAAATGCCGAATACAAATGTCTTCATACAATAAGTAAGAAAATGCCATGAAGGCTATGTTAAACAGTTTGATGAAAACATTTCACATTGTATATGAAACCAGCACACTGTACCCCTTGATTACACTAATGTACGCAGCTATGATTTAATTTAAAAAAAAGGAAAAGAAAAGAAACGAGTCCTTTCCTCTGAGCTTCAGCTGATTCCAGACTTGTCAGAGATAACACCACCCAAACTGATCCTTCCTCTTGCATCGATGTCATATTTACTAGTCTGATAAATTAAAAGCATCAAGTCTTTTTCTTTTCTTTGCCATTGATTTCACTCTTCACTGTCAACATGAACTCTTTAACAGCCTAAACGCAAATGACCTTTCAATACTTGATGTAAGAAAAGAAAAAGAAAATACGCAACAAGGAAAGCAGAGTGGAAAGTAGTTAATATCGCAAAGCTGAAGGTAGAAATACAAAGTGTAATGGAAAGAATTGAGAAGATAAAATATATGTTGTACTGTTATTTATAAAGACAAGAGAATGTGCATTACCCAAAAGGCAAAGAGAAACGTATTAATTTTTCAAAGTTCATTAGTGTCCAGCACTGTGAAAACTATTTTATATCCATTAGCTAATATATCTATTATAAAAAATGAAGTAAGGCTGTCACCCCCACTTTACAGTAGGAGACAGACTTGTTCTCTAACCTGCCCACAGTCTCATTGCTTTTAAGGTAGACTGCCCAGATTTGATCTTAAGTACTTACTCTCAAAGTACACATATGCTATAAGGCAGAAATAATTAAAAGGAAATAAAATTTTTTAAATAGCTATTATTTTAACTTTTATCTATTAATCAACTAGCATAGACACAATACTCACACACTGCTTAGTTTATTTAAACCTTGAACATATCACTATCATTCAGTGAGGGAAAAAAATATAGTTGAAGATTTACAATCTGCCAAAATGCTGGCTTCTCAGTTTCAAAGTAAAGGCTTTGGTTGACAGAACAAATTTTCTTTTAAATAAATATGCTTCTTTGTTCCAAAGTGTAAAAATTATTCGTATGTGTTATATTTGCTTATATAGCAAGTTCTGCAAGGGGCTATGATTTCAGAAAAAGGTTCTTTTTGCTGTATTGCGCTCACTCTTTTTCTCTCTCTCTAGGCATGTTCATATTTTACATCTAATGCTTTGCCATTGAAGATTACTTTCATCAATGCTAATCCAATGGGCAAAAACATCAGCATTATTTTTAAGGTACAAGTGGCCCTTCTAAAACACCAAATTGATTCTATAGACAGAACTATTGATTTATTACTCACAAAAAGAAATTATTGTTTTCCTTTGGCAACAGCGCAGAGATTTTCCAGTTATTTCAGATTCTGCCTCTTTGCAGAATTCATGTTCATGCCAAACTATGATTGGCAATAAATCAAATATTACTGGCTCAGATCCAAGGAACCATCAGTGCAAAACTTAAGAGAGTATGTTTCATAAGTAAAAGTATATGATCACTTTTAAATAGCACAGAAAGTAGAACGTGTAGTGAGGCCCCTAAGAGGAGAGTTTCTTTTTGGTTTGGATACTGAATTAGGATAAAATTAACTGAAACTCAAATGATGTAAGTTAATTTAACATCAAATTCTTACCTACAAGCACTTACAAAGTTTAGTAATTTGTGTTATTTTCCTATTTTAAGTAAAAAGTATGAGCCATATCAGTCTTCATCATGACTCCCATGAGAAAAAATTGAATAAAAGCTAATAACCTGGTTATAGAGAGCTAGGAAAGAGAGACCAAAGAGAAAACCACAAGTAAAAAGTAAGAATTTGTCAATTATTCAGTTATTAATAATTTAACCAGTTCTCTAGCCAGCTCACACAACAAGGTCTAAGAGTGAATTTTTGGTGGGTTCCACTTTTGGAAGAGATGATTACTACACCCATACTTTCATTTTACCTGTGTAACCTGAACAATTATTGGTCCCATGACACAAAATCTGATCTTGGCAGAATTTTCTGTGCATAATTTAGAAAGTATTTCCAAAATCAACTGCTTGTTTAGTTAAAAATCATACAATTAACTTTCTCTTTGGATAGATTTCATTTCCTTTGCCCGTACTAGAAAATTATTCCTTTACTATTTGTTATTATTATTAAAAATGGTTTTATTTGGAAAAAACTTCAATTGCCTTCCTAATAAGAGATACGGCTGATTTAAAGCCTGATGACTGATATGTACACTATTTAGACTCATAGTGAAAACCTTAGTTCATGGTAGTCTAACTGCACATCAGTGCTCAAATTTATGACTTACCAAATAAGGTTCCACTTAGAAAGAAGGTGAGTTTGAAATTTGGATAAACATTCGCCCGGCCTCCCTTTACTAAACTCTGAACTTAAGAAATTGCACATGGATAATAAACTGAAAGTGATCATCAAGGAACAACAAATATACCAAGCAATTTGATGGTGGCTGCATCTATATTCATTTAAAGGAGAAAGTTATCATTTTTATTTTCTTTTCTATCAAAAACACAAGGTAATTTTAGTGCTAATAAAACAATTGAAACCACTCTGAGTCAGGCTAAAAATGTACCCAAGAAAAAAAAAATAACATGTATCACATTTGAATGTTTTTAATGGAAATCAAGGAGAAACCCAGAGTCTATAATTTTGTTTTTAATAGGCTGGAGATGATCTTCGACAGGATATGCTTGTTCTGCAGATTATTCAAGTGATGGACAACATTTGGCTGCAGGAGGGCCTGGATATGCAAATGATCATTTATAGATGTCTCTCCACAGGAAAAGACCAAGGTCAGTATAGATTAGAAAGTGGATTGGCTGACATTACTTATCTTACACATTCACTGGCAATCTGCCACAAAATTTTCTACGGCTTTCACTTCAGATTACAAATTTAAAAATCCAAAGACCTATAAACATTCACAATTTTCAGAAATAATTATTTTTAACAATGATAAACCAACATAATTTGTATAAAACATTATATATTTGTAGATATTAATGAGGACTTTCACCATCAAAATGTTAACTGTAATGTTTTTTAGTGTATCTTAAGAGTTAGTTACTGCTCAGCCCCTGTGGCTCAAGTGGCTAAGGCGCCAGCCATGTACACCTGAGCTGGCGGGTTTGAATCCAGCCCAGGCCCACCAAACAACAATGACGGCTGCAACCAAACAATAGCCCGGCGTTGTGGCAGGCGCCCGTGATCCCAACTACTTGGTAAGCAGAGGCAGAAAACTCGCTTGAACCCAGGAGTGGAGGTTGCTATGAGCTATGATGCCATTACACTCTACCCAGGGCAACAGCTTGAGGCTCTGTCTCAAAAAAAAAAAAAAAAGAGTCACATTAGTCACTTAGTCATGTTTTCTCATTTTCTAAGCTGATAATAGAAAATCCTACTCACTAAAAAGAAAAAATACAGTAGCTACCTATTAACACAAAATTTACACATTTTCAAGTACTTAACAGAATTCTGAAAATTCTAAACACATTATAAATCTCCATTTAACTTCTGAAAGACTTTTGGGTAAGTATAATAACAGACAAAGACGTATGTGTGTCAGTTTTGAGCATATGTTACCATTTCTTTTATTTTATTAAAGCCAAGCCATTAATATGGAAATATAATTACACTTATACACATTTTCATTTAAAATATTATCGATAGTCCCCCAAATCATTACTAGAACAGATATCAAAGTTGCACTTAATTACAATAATGCTAAATTAAAGAAACAAGTCCTAAGATATTTTTAGTCTTGTTTATATCTGTTCATTACCACTTAAAATTTTATTATGTTAATTGGTATGAATTATAGCAGACACATGTACAGAAACAAAGGGATGAAATCATATAACTTAAAAAGAGACCTAGACCATGTGGTCCATTTTTCTGTTTTTTAAATCAAGCAGAGTTCAGTTCAAACCTATCATCACAAAGGAGCTGAGTTCCTGAAGTCCCACCAGCAGGCTCAATACGCCAGCCAATTGTGACTTCAGATTTTAGATGCTCTGCATGGGATCACCTCCTATCAACTTGCAACTTGATACTGCACAATGACTCCGTAACAAGTTATACTATCTTGATTCTGATATTTGATTCTGATGCCAAGGAGTCCAACCTGAACACTTTCTAAAACTATAGTTCCTACAAGTCTTTTATCATCTCTAACATGATATAATTATTTATTGCATTTTACCCTCCCTTTTCTCACATAAGTGACCTAATTTTTTCATATCCTAATATGTTGAAAAGTTAAGAGTAAAGCTAAATGATTCAAGCTGAACTTTTGACACTGCATAGATCACCTTTTCTTTACAAATTGAATAAATCGTTGACTCCAATAGAGTTCTTTGACTCCATGTACTAATTTATATCATCATAGAATGTAATGGAAGTTAAATCTTATAAAGTTAACAAAAATGAGTCAGCAAAAATGACTGTACTCTTGTCCCAAGTTGCAGGTGTCATAAGACAAAGAAGTTATTTCTTTCTATCAACAACCCTCTGCGGTTAGAGGTTTTCAGAGGGCATTATGCTGACAAAATACTTCAAGAAAAATAGAGATCATTAAAACAATGTCATTTTTAGATTAGATTGCATTTTTAATCAGGTTTCAAGGCTTAGTGAATACCTACTGTTCTTAAGAAATGTCACAAAGTGAGACACAGCATGCATACTAAAATGAGCTCAATGGAGCCATCCTTGAGGACAGCGCACTCCAGTCATGAAGTGCACATGGCCATATCAACATCTTTGCTGATTGTCATCCTCGTGTCTACTTTATATGTAATATCCTAGGAGTTCTAGGAGAAACTCCCAGGGCAAATAACAATTCTTTAGGGTATATTTTAGCACTAATCCTCTGACTCTGATCAGCATAAAAATTATTTAGGGGAATTGGAGTAGATACTACCAGTCCTAACCTACATGGGGAAGGCACAAGTAACCATGATAGGAGAAAGCTCCGGTAGTATTTCTTATGTAGTCCTGTCTGAAATCCACTGCCTTCCATGATGCTACCTTGAAAAATGTTATCCCTAAGATCCTTAAAATGTGAACCATAGCCCTGCAACATTGACATCACCTAGGGACTTGTTAGAAAAGCAGAATCTCAGGCCCCATCCAGCCCTGTTAAATCTAAACCTCTGTTTTGACAAGATCCCCAAATGATGTGCCTGTGCCTTAAAATTTGAGAAATGCTGCATTAAAGAACTGTAAGAATACACCACACGTATTACTCAATGTGCACAGAATTATGTGAGATGTATTTGAAAGGTATATGGCAGACACCAGCTTAATATGCATGAAATGTAATTTATGATTTTAACTAATAGGCAGAATTTAGCTGCTATGATTGTTATAAATTAGGTGCAAGGTTTTCTGCAGAGTTCAGCAATCCAAGGCTGTGAGCAGTGACTTGGGATTTAGCAAGCATGAACTCCCTGAAGACAAATGCAGTCTGAAAAGTAACTAACAGTGTGGCCGCAAAGCATGATCCCAGGTAGGGTGACAGTGAAACACCCTGGAAGTAGGTTGACCGTTATTTTCCTTTCAGAAATGTTAAAATAGAGGAGCTGGAGGGCATTGCCTATGGCTCGAAGGAGTAGGGTGCTGACCCCATATGCCAGAGGTGGCAGGTTCAAACCCAGCCCCGGTCAAAAACTGCAAAAAATAAAATAAAATAAAATAGAGGAGCTGGAAAAACAAAGAGGGAAATTTTCAAGATTACAAAGAAGAATCACCTATTGACACTAAAGGTAATATTTTAGACCTGCCGTTTTGCTTAATCCACATGAGGAAACCTGGACAAGAGCCAGATAGTTTGAGAAAAGGAGAAAAAAATTAAAAAAAAAAAAGTTATGATATTCCCAGCACTTGTCTTGGGGGTGTTTCAGATCTAGAAAGGCAGACGCTCAATGACCACAACTGGACTATCGGGTATTAAGAGAGAGTAAGGCTGTAAACCAGCTCCCACTGGCCAAGTTGAGCACAGAGAAGTGTTTTGTTTGTCACCACCACGACTGCCTATTTGTTGTAGTCTAAGTAGGATGTTTTTAAGGTGAGCCCTGAAATAGTCGATTTTAAAAGCTCAGCCAGCTCTCTATTCATGTGTTTGTGTTATATCTGTGTCTCTCGTCCGTGCGCCTTTCGTTCATAATTCTTGCAATTGTTGAGATTGTGAAACTCAGAAACTCTAGACTTTAATTTCTTTTAATGATTTAATTTATACAACTGTACTTTACACGTTGTTTTGTGGATGTTAGTCCTGAGAGAGGTTATTAGATTTAAATCACTGTTCTGTATAAAATAAAAATCAGGAGGCTTGAAATTATTTACATTCCAATAACCTCAGGAGTTCAATGAAAAAAGCCTTGATGGATACATAGCTAGTGGGCCCAAGGTCCTATTTAATGTCAATCAATATATGCTCCTTTTAAAAAAATTGACATTATAGTTCCTTTTTAAAGTTGACTGAGAAAGAAGGGGCAGGTGGCTTTGTGCATGTTTACTTGTAAAGCTATTCTCACTCCCAGAAATGTCACATTTAACTGTGAAGCTTTTGTTAACCTGAACATCAAATTTTGTGATATGTATAAATTGCTTGTTATGGAGATTGTCTTTGTCTCACTTAAATCACAAATATGTTTGTTAGCCAAGCTTGAATGTCCTCCCTTAAACTGTAAATGAGGGTACCAGATTTATGACAATTCACCCGCAACTCCATTGACAACAGTGGAATAACCACCTAAGTTGGCTCTACCATAGGTCAAGAAAGAAACATTAAAGCTGCTTCTGGTAAGACCGATCCAAACACAACAAGTAGCTTCATTGCTTCCCAGGATTTAGGAAGAATTAGGAGGGGAACCATCTAGAAAAGCCTTCTTTGGAAAAGGAAGTTTTGAAAGGAAAGAGGTAATTCAAGTAGTACTGACAACTATTATTGTTACCTACGACAAGATATATTTTCTACAGATCCCTTATCCTATAAACAAAATAATTTTTTTTCAATCAACCAGGCTTGGTGCAGATGGTGCCTGATGCTGTAACCCTAGCAAAGATCCATCGCCATTTTGGACTGATAGGACCTTTGAAAGAAAATACAATCAAAAAGTGGTTCAGTCAGCACAACCCCTTAAAGGCAGATTATGAAAAGGTTAGTCTTGCTGGACATCATTGTAAATAACGTACTTAGATAAGAATATGCTCTGGTTCATGAGATGTTCTGATTCATGGAAAAGTAAATTAAGTACATCTTGAGTTCTAATTCACTGCGACATCAGCCTAGTATTAATGACCCAGTTTAAATGATATATTCACTACATAAAAGTCTCTGGGTTTGGTTTTTCTTCTGGGTGAAACTCCTGGCAGTCAATAAAGACTCTCTTTGCTTAGCTATCTTCCTGACAGCAAATCTCACTCTAGAAAAGATGCCTCCCCCAGAAACTACACCTTCAAGTAACCTCCACCTGTTTGTGCACAATCTCCAATTTCTGTAAATATCCCTTCTTTTGTGATACATTTCTTCTGCTGTGCTCTATCTTTTTCATCTCTCATTCTCTTAATGGTTTGCAGAATGCAAAGTAAGTTTTTATAAATTAAATTTGTAAGACTCAAGTCACATTTGACTATACAAGATGTTCAATGAGACTTGTATTCATCTTTTGTTATTGGTATATATTATTACAAGTTTAAAAGTTTTTTCCTTTATTAAAATGTGTATACATTTTTGATACCCTCTATATAACAATTTGACAAAATGTACTGTTTTATTTGATAGCAAACATTTTTTTCTCCCAGTATACTTAATCCTGGCATCTGGCCTACTGTATACAGTTTTGCAAGTTCTACCTATACCAGGGCTCTTGGCTAAGGGGATGAGTGTGGGCAGAGCCCGACCTTGTTCCATTTACCAAGCCATACCCTGGTACAGCTGGCTCCACCCAGTGGCAGAGGCAGCTGCATGTTAATTTACACAAAAGTGCAATATGGGCTGACATTGGATTTGATTGGAACTGTGCTAAGCACTGAAATTTCCTTATTCCGAGTCCTGGGGAAACTGGGATGATGGGTTGCCTTAGCTAACAAGAAAGGAGACCCACTAGTTTATCTGTGCCATACTTCCACAAAATTGGAGTGGAGCAAAGTACAAGCTTTTAGAGGTCAAATGATAAAGAATTCAATTAAAGTTATCTTGAATCTGCCTTTAGCCACTCCAAAATTATGGAGAACTTTGAAGAAATTATTGGGGTTATATATTTTTTCAAATGTTTTCATATACATTTGTTCTTTACCACTACCTTGTGAAGGACATATTTTATTTATCTTCACTTTGTAAGTGGAAGAAATCTGACAGACAAATTAAGGGACTTGGCTAGGACCTTGGGCAACCTGGCATATATTCCATGGGTACAAAGGGAGCACCACCATTCTAGGAGAAACATAACCTTGGTCCAGCCAATCACACTCATAAGTATGCCACCAAGTCGATAAAAATGATGTATATGCAGGAGATCATTTTGGAAACAAAGAGAGTTTTTGGTAACAGAGCTCTGTTCATTAGAGAAACGTTAAGTTTCAGGTGACCTTATGGTAACCTGCTTCTACCTACAGAGGCATGCACTGATCCATACAATATGCCAAAACACTTTCAAACATCAACTGGATGATTTGTTTGTAAGAATAAACATAAAATATTACATATTTCTCAGTGTAGATTTTTCTACATTCCAAAGTTTAAAATATTAAACAATTGAGGGCAATGCCTGTGGCTCAAAGGAGTAGGGCACAGGCCCCATATACTAGAGGTGGTGGGTTCAAACCCAGCCCCAGCCAAAAAAAAAAAAAAAAGTTAAAAAAAATTGATATTTCAAATTTCTCTGCAGACAGTCAATATTGGGCCACATTTTTCTCTCTCCTATTACTTTGAAAGAAAAATTAACTAAGGCATCAAAAAAAATCACACCAGGAAACCTCTCTAGTAAACCATTAAAAATTAGCTCCATCTTAATGAAAGAGATATTTTCCCCAATTTCAATAAAAAAAATTCATCTATTAGGCTAAAGATCAGATTATTTAATGATCTTTTGTAGCATATTAAGAATCAGCCACTTAACTGTACCCATCTCTCTACTCAGATATAAAAATTGTTCTTAATTATGTAATTTTGCTTTTTGTCATTCCCTCTGATGCTAACACATTTCCTTGTTTTTGTTGTTATTTTTGTGTCACTATTATAGGCCCTGAGGAACTTTTTCTATTCCTGTGCTGGCTGGTGTGTGGTAACGTTCATCTTGGGAGTCTGTGACCGTCACAATGATAATATCATGCTGACAAAGTCAGGCCATATGTTTCATATCGACTTTGGAAAATTTTTAGGTCATGCCCAAACATTTGGAGGGATAAAAAGGTCAGTGCACAAATGTCTATTACAATAATTAAGCAATGTTCCAACCAATATACGATGACTTGCTCCCATCTCTCAAACCGCCCTAGGTAATAAATGTGATTATATATCTAACAAAATTGAAAGGAAGATTTTTTAAATAGATTTTTAATGGAACAAAATTGTGCCCTCAAATTGTTAGTGTACTAAAATTGGCCTTCCCCCATGAGATACTAATCTTATTTTAGTCTGAGCTGTTTGAAATAATATTTGTGTTTTCTTATGAGCCTTGAATGAACAATAAGGCATGAGTTGATGGTCTCAATGCATCTGGTATATTGCTCAAAGCACACCCCCACGCTGTTCTTCATATCATAAAAGTATAGCACACTTCCCACACTGAATTACCCATAGAGCATTCCACATACACCTGCCCTTCAGCAAACAAGGAAGATACAAACCCTGACCTCTTTCTAGTACAGAGGATAGGGAAACAATCCAAAAAATAATGTGAGGAAATGAGAAATTCTTTTAGGAAATTAAAGCAGAGAAATGGGATAGAAAGTGGCTAGAATCGAGATACTATTTTACAAATAGGCCATTTTACAAAGGCCTCTTGGCAGAGAAGATGGAGAGCTGGGTAATGAATGGCCACCTCATGGAGATCAACAGAAGAGTATCCCAGGAAGAGTGACAAATGTGACAACATGACAGCCATGAGCATGGAAATAAGAACGACAGGTTCCATAGCGACAAAACATCTGAGGTCTGGAAGTAAAACAGAGAGCAGCAGGCAATAGAAGGTCAGGGTGATGAGTTTGATGGAAGCCAGACCAAGTACAACCTGGAGGGATGATGTGGGTGTGGCTTTTATTTTAAGTTCAGAGGGAAACCATTGATGATTTCAAAACTCTCTCCTGATATCCTGAAGTAAAGATCAGTGATGAGACTACTACAGTGAGTAAGATGATATCTTAATGGTAAAAGTAGAAATAGTGAAACCTGACAGACTCGAAATATATTCTGAAGGCAGAGCCACACAACCTGCTAATTGATGGGACATTGGCTGTGGCAGGCTGGAGAAGAGAACATCCAGGGATAACCCCTACATACTTTTATCTTGGCAAATGGATAAATAATTATACGATTTACTGAAATAGGAAGGATTAGTGGATGAATGGGTTTTGTTTTACTGTATTTCAGCTGGAGACAAGGAAATTGGAGGTTGGAGACTAAAAGTCCTTTATTGATACTTCTTATTAAAGTGGAAGGGACCCTACCAAAGACTAATTAGCCACTGTTGCCTAAAAGCAGACCTTTAATGGAAGAAATATTACACTAATGTCTTCTACAAGACGATATGATAGAACTTATACCAAATGGCCATAATCTGATGTTAAAATGCCAACATGAGCTACATAGTATGGTTTCATTCTTATAAACCAATACCTTCTATTTTATAGAGGCATGCAAATGAACTAACTCACTTTTGATTACTTCCAATACCTAGTTCTCTTTAAAGAACAACCTCACAAAAGTTCACCACATAGTCCTGCATTCCTGAAACATCCACTGAGTGTTGTTTGTGTGCCAAGGATTGTGATAAACATTGGGAATGCAGAGATGAACATACACATTGGCCACCTCTTTGGGGTCTAGTCTCTTGAGTCCTGGGAAGATAGACGATTACTATAAAATCTGATAAAGGCAGAGATAGAGTGATGTACAGACCAGGAGAACCTCATAGAGGGAGGATTCTTAGCTCAGGAAGGACAAATGTTAATTAACCACACAACTACATGTATAGACATCTTTACTTTTAAAATGTTGATGGATTGCACAGTGGGAATTTGAGGTACCCCTACTCATTTATTCTACCAGCATCTGTGTTGTCCAGGGGGGGTGGTTTACAAATGAACAAAAATGTACCTGAAAAAGTTCCAGTTGGGAGACATAAAAAATAAAGAAGAAGTTGCTAAAACAGCATGGTGAGCATGTGCACTGAGGTCCATAGAGAAGACAGAGCACCGTTTGTTTGTTGATGGTCTAACAGCTGCTGCTACCTTCTACTGTTTGGCAATTTTAAATATTTCTTACGCAGCCTCATTGGCAAATTAAAAATGTACCCGGTGCCCAGCCTCACTCGTGATAGGTTCTTAGTATTGCTTAATGAATTAATAATCCAATAAAACAATCACAGGCAGGCCGGCCAGCAACCATTCAATAATCATTGATTGGATGAATGAAAATGAAGTTACCACTGTCTTCTCTTGAGAGTTCTCCTTACTGACCACCAGCTAAGGAGGCCAATAGCAGCTCCATAATCTATTTGGATTATTCTTTCCAGGATTTTATTTCCACCAGTGGCACCTGCATGGCTTATTGGTAGTGTCTCCTAGGATTTCTTTCTTGATACTTCTGCCCTGAGTTACTTTAATGGCAAAGCTGAACTATATCTGTTTACCATAATCTTTTAAATGGTATGAGCATCTGATATTTTTCCTCCAAGGCTTGTTCAGCTGTTTGTAGAGTTCACTGGCTATTGTTTCAGAGGACAGTGGCGTCCAGTGATTGTTCTTATTGGTTGTAAGGCACCCAAAAGACCTCTTATAAATAGGGCCTCTGTATCCCCCTCAGATAAATAAATATTCTTATCTATACCACATTTATCATATTATATAATAAATTATATATTATTATATTATAACATTTCTTTAGAGGAAAACTCAGTCTCACCTAGCTTCCCACATACTCAGATATATTAATAAGCCTCCCATAATACATAAAGCTGGGTCTAAAAAGACCATGCGGTGCTCCTATAACAAGCAAAAATAACCTTAGGTCATACTCTTTAACATAAAATGATGCGCCCACTGGGAGAACCAAATTTACGTGTTCCATATACATGGGTTTCTCTCTACTCCTTAAAAACATGGAGGGGAGAGATAATTTGTATAACTTTTTGTGATTAACAAAATATTATTAATGTATATCGACTAATTCATTTCATCATACAATTGCCTAAATCGTTATTCAGCCTCACAGAAAAAGTGTACTTTCCAGTTGCGTATAGGTAACATAAAACTCCTCTGCTAAGTTGTAGATTTAAGCCCTTAGCCAAGGATACAGGACTTACTAAAGGAAATTAATAGGCCAATAAACCAGAAGTAGATGCAGTATCTCTGAGTGGATTTTCCCTTAATCCTGGATAATCTTAAGGACACAGCAAACAGGTGACATTCTCCTTACAAATAGAATCTTGAGAAAGAAACCGATTTCTCAATTTCTCATCATTCGAGAACATTTCACACTAACTCTTTGGGTGATTCTGTTGAAGAAATGTTACAAACTTTGAGCTCTCCCAATTCTTCCATTAAATTAAGTCAGCAAGGCCACATTCTCATGTGAAGTCCATGTGCAGTGTCCCTAAACAGTTTTTCTGAATTTAGTTCTCCAAAAATCTGTGTAGCTCATCTCCCTATTTAGAACAACTTTGAGCCTTTCATAAACTTTCTAAGGGAGAAAAACTAGGATTTCCCATTCTGTACATGAACAATCCATTCTTTTTGTTATTGCAGTTTGGCGGGGGCCAGGTTCAGGTTCAAACCCACAACCCTCGATGTATGGGGCTGGCGCTCTGCCCCTTGAGCCACAGGTGCCACCCATGAATAATCTGTTCTTAGTGGCTTTTATTATAAGATTAGATAAAGAGAATTTAACCTGCAGATAAAACTGAAGGACAATTTGGCCCCAATATTACTTTATCATTCTTGGGAAAATTTGGTTAAGCCCTACAATGGAAAAAATGAACATTTCCCTGGCTCTCTGAAACCAGTTGGTTTTTCTTTTGAACTATTGATCAATAATTATCTTCATTTTTAAATTTTCTTCTACAATGATACAAATTAAAGTGGTTAACAAATAATGCATCCACAATTTCTCACTCAGTTCCCCTACAATAGTAGTTTCTACATAGTAATTTTTCATTACATAAAAGATATTTTGTAGCAACAAGTTGCAAATTTTGATTCAATAACTTTTTTTTTTTGTGGTAGAGACAGTCTTACTCTATTGCCCTTGGAAGAGTGCCGTGGAGTCACACAGCTCACAGCAACATCCAAATCCTGGGCTTAGGTGATTCTCTTGCCACAGCCTCCCATACTAGAGGCACCTGCCACAACGCCCAGCTATTTTATTTATTTTTGTTGTTGTTGCAGTTTGGCCAGGGCTGGGTTTAAATCCATCACTCTCAGTATATGGGGCTGGCGCCCTACTCACTGAGCCACAGGCGCCACCCTGATTCAACAACTTTTTATAGTAACATTCTCTTATTGAGCAGGAAAAATTTTAAAAGGTCTTTATTAGTGATATTCCTTATTCTCATTTTTTTAAATTCTTTTATTTTTGAACTATATCGCACAGTATATGGACTTTCACTTTGGTAATGCCCACCTTGCTTTAAGTCTTTCTTGTAACTATCTTTCCAGGTTATTTTAAAGGTAATATGACCACTGGTTAAGGTCAAGTATCCTGGAAACAGATTATGTGTTTTTATTTTGTTTTTGTGTTTATATTTTAAAATGTTACTAGCATTATTTTTGACTGACAGATCATAATTGCTTACCTTTATTAAGTATGGTGTGATGTTTTGATATATGTGTACAATGTGGCATGATTAAATAAAATTAATTATCTTATCTATTGCTTTGCTTACCTATCACTTCTTCTGATGAGACATTAGAAATTCGCTCTCTTAGTCACCTTACAATATGTAATAGATGATTGTTGACTACCATCAACCTGCTGGGCAGTAGATCTGAAAGCCTATTCCTACTGTCGATCTGACACTTTGTGCCCTGTTATTAACAACTTCCCATTCCTTCCCTTTTCTACCTACCTCAGCCTATACTTACCATCATCTAGGATTGGACTTTATTATGAATAGATTCAACACATAAGTAAAATCATGTGGTACTTCTCTTTGTGTACCTGTCTTAGCAATGTTGTTATACCATACATGGCAGGATTGACTCATTTTTTAAGACTAAATAGCATTCTGTTTTGTATATATACCATATTTTCTTCATCTGTTAATCCACTGATGGGCACTTTGGTTGTTTCCATACCTTGGCTACTGTGAATAATGCTGCAGTGAACATGGGTGTGAAAACATTCCAGTCTCTGCTCCTTTGAATCTATATTCAGAAGTGGGATTACTAGGTCATATGGTAGTTCTATTTTTAATTTCTTGAGGAATCTCCAAACTGTTTTCCATAATGGCTGTACTAATTTACATTTCTGTCAATAGCATGTAAGAGTTCCCTTTTCTCCACATCCTCTCCAACACTTAACTTTCATCCTTTTGATAAATGCCGTTCTAACAGTTGGTATGTGATTTATTCTTTTGCTTTTAATTTGTGTTCCCATCATAATTAGTGATGTTGAGAATTATTTCATGTCCCTTAGCCATGTATACGTCTTCTTTTGAAAAACATCCAGTTTTGCCCATTTTTTAATTGGGATATTTGTTGCTCTTGAGTTCTCTGAGTTCCTTGTGTACTTTGGATATTAACTGCCTATCAGATGTACGGTTTGCAAATATATTCTCCCACCTTGTGAACTGTCTCTTCAGCTCATTGTTTCCTTTGCTGTGTGGAAGCCTTTTAGTTATACCTTCCATTTGTTTATTTTTGCTTTTGTTGCATATGCTTTTGGATCATAACCAAACATTCATTGCCAACGCCAATGTGGAGCTCTTTATTTATTTATTTATTTTAGTATTTTTACAATTTCTTCAGTTTGTTGTTTCCTTTGCTGTGCAGAAGCTTTTTAGTTATACCTTCCATTTGTTTATTTTTGCTTTTGTTGCATATGCTTTTCGGGTCATAACCAAACATTGCCGATGCCAATGTGGAGCTCTTTATTTATTTATTTATTTATTTAGTAGTTTTATAATTTCGGGTTTTATATTTGAGCTTTTGATCCATTTTTAGTTGATTTTTGTGTATGGTGCAACCTAAAATTCTAATTTCCTTCCTGCGCATGTGGATATACAGTTTTTCCCAGACTGTTTATTGAAAAGACTGTCCTTTTTCCATTGTGTGTTCTTGGCACCTTTGTAAAAATGAATTGCCCATAAATGCATGAATTGATGTCTGGGTTTTCCATTCAGCTCCATTTTGTTTAATGTGTCCATTTCATGCGAGAGCTATACTGTTTTGATCATAATTATTTTATAATACATGAATGTGTTTAAATCAAGAAGTCTGATGCCTCTAATTGTTTTTTCTTTTTGCTTGATGTTATTTTGGCTATTCAGGATCGTTAGTGTTTCTGTACAAATAAGTGAAAAAAAGTGACATTGGGATTTTAATAGGGATTACACTGAATCTATAGAACACTTTGAGTGTTCTGAAATTGAGTAATCTGAAATTTTCAGTGTTAATTCTTCTGATCCATAAACACAGAATATCTTTTTATTTATTTGTGTTTTCTTCAATTTATTTCATCGGTGTCTTATTTTTATAGTTTTCAGCATATAGATCTTTTATCTTCTTGGTTTAATTTATAACTAAGTATTTTTGTTGCTATTATAAATGGGATTGTTCTCCTATTTTTTCCAAATATTTTGTTATTAGTATATAGAAATGCTGCTGATGTTTGCACATTGATTTTGTATTCTGCAACTTTACTGAATTTGTTTTATTAGTTGTAATAGATTTTTGGTGGAATCTTTAGGGTTTTCTCTATCTAAGAATAGTATTTCAGCAAATAGAGACAATTTCACTTCTTCTCTTCCTATTAGGATAAGGAAGAATTCCAGTATCACATTGAAAAGAGGTGATGAGATGGGAATCA
This sequence comes from Arctocebus calabarensis, assembly GCA_963573935.1. NCBI lineage: Eukaryota > Metazoa > Chordata > Mammalia > Primates > Lorisidae > Arctocebus > Arctocebus calabarensis. Next base: position 2,958 of record CAUYON010037753.1, on the reverse strand, counting down.
TTTCTGATCTTAGAGGAAACGCTTTCAAGTTTTCACCATTGAGAATAATGTTAGCTATGGGTTTGCCATATATGGCCTTTATTGTCCTGAAGTACATCCCATCGATACCTGATCTGTTGAGAGTTTTTCTCAGGATAGGATGTTGTATTTTGTCAAAGACTTTTTCTGCAACTAATGAGATCATCATATGACTTTTACCCTTCATCATGTTAATGTGGTATATCACATTTATTCACTTAGGCATTTTGAACCATCCTGGCACTCAGGGTAAATCCTACTTGATCTTGGTAAATGAGTCTTTTAATGTGTCTTTGCATTTGGTTTACTACTATTTTGTTGAGGACTTTTGCATGTGTGTTCATTAGGGACATAGGCCTATAATTTTCTCTTCTTGTAGTATTCTTTTCCAGTTTTGGTCCCTGGGTAAAATAGCCCTTGTAATATGAATTTGGAAGTATTTTCTCTACAATTTTCTTGAAGAGTTTGAGAAGTGGTATTAGTTCTTTAAATGTATGGCAAAATTCAAGAGTAAAGCTGTTGGTCCTGGGCTTTCCTTTGGTGGGGGAGACTTTTTATTACTGGTTCAAACTCCTTACTCATTATTGGTCTATTCAGATTTTCTATTTCTTTTCCTATTTTTTGTTTGTTTGAGACAGAGTCTCACGCTATAGCCCTGTGTGGAGTACTATAACATCATACCTCACGACAACCTCAAAGTCCAGATAAAATCTCTAATTTCATTAATCAGAAATGGTAAAGACGAAATAACATTTGCCTTTCCTCGGAAATTCAAAAAATTCTTAGTGAATATTACAAAAAACTTTATTCTCAGAAATATGAGAATCTGAAGGAAATTGACGAATACTTGGAAGCACGCCACCTTCCAATACTTAGCCAGAATCAAGTGGAAATGTTGAACAGGCCAATATTAAGTTCTGAAATAACATCAACTATACAAAATCTCCCTAAAAAGAAAAGCCCAGGACCAGACGGCTTCATGTCAGAATTCTAACAAACTTTTAAAGAGGAACTAGGACCAATATTGCTCAACATTTTCCAAAATATAGAAAAAGAAGGAAAACTACCCAAAACATGCTATGAAGCAAACATCACCTTGATCCGCAAACCAGGAAAAGACCCAATAAGAAAAGAAAATTATAGACCAATATCACTAATGAATATTGATGCAAAAATATTCAACAAGAGCCTAACAAACAGAATCCAGCAACTCATCAAACAAACTATGCACCATGACCAAATAGGTTTTATCCCAGGGTCTCAAGGCTGGTTCAATATACATAAATCTATAAATATAATTCAGCACATAAACAAATTAAAGAACAAAGACCACATGATTCTCTCAATTGATGCAGAAAAAACTTTTGATAATATCCAGCATCCTTTCATGATCAGAACACTTAAGAAACTGTATATAGAAGGGATATTTCTTAAACTGATAGAGGCCATCTACAGCAAACCCACAGCGAATATCGTATTGAATGGAGTTAAATTGAAATCATTTCCACTCAGATTAGGAACCAGGCAAGGTTGCCCATTGTATCCACTTCTTTTTAACATTGTAATGGAAGTCTTAGCCATCACAATTAGGGAAGAAAAGGTGATCAAGTGTATCCACATAGGGTCAAGAAGAGATCAAACTTTTCACTCTTCGTAGATGATATGATTATATATCTGAAAAATACCAGAGATTCTACTACAAAATTCTTAGAAGTGATAAAGAAATACAGCAGTTTATCAGATTATAAAATCAACACTTATAAATCTGTAGCCTCTATACATACCAACAATAGTCATGTTGAAAAAATAGTCAAGGACTCTATTATGTTCATAGTAGTGCCAAAGAAGATGAAATATTTGGGAGTTTACCTAATAAAGGACATGAAATATCTCTATAAAGAGAACTATGAAACTCTAAGAAAAGAAATAGCTGAAGATGTTAACAAATGGAAAAACATACCATGCTTATGGCTGGAAAGAATCAACATTGTTAAAATGTACATACTACCCAAAGCAATATACAATTTTAATACAATCCCTATTAAAGCTCCACTGTCATACTTTAAAGATCTCAAAAAAAAAATACTTCGTTTTATATGGAATCAGAAAAAAACCTCAAATAGCTAAGACATTGCTCAGAAATACAAACAAAGCAGGAGGAATCATTCAATCAGACCTCAGATTATACTATAAGTTGATAGTGATCAAAACAGCATGTTATTGGCACAAAAACAGAGGTAGGTGTATGGAACAGAATAGAGAACCAACAGATGAACCCAGCTATGTACCATTATTTGATCTTTAACAAGCCAATTAAAAACATTCAGTGGGGAAAAGATTCTCTATTTAACAAATGTTGCTGGGTGAACTAGCTGGCAACCTATAGAAGACTGAAACTGGACCCACACCTTTCACCATTAACCAAGATAGACTCTCACTGGATCAAAGATTTAAACTTAAGACATGAAACTATAAAAATACTAGAAGATAGTGCAGGGAAAACACTTGAAGAAATCAGCCTGGGCAAATATTTTATAAGGAGGACCCCCACCCCACTCCGGGCAATTGAAGCAACACCAAAAACATGCTACTGGGATCTGATCTAACTAAAAAGCTTCTGCACAGCCAAGAACACAGTAAGTAAAGCAGATGGCCCTCAGAATGGGAGAAGATATTTGCAGGTTATGTCTCCATTAAAGGTTTAATAACCAGAATCCACAAAGAACTCAAATTTATTAGCAAGGAAAGAACAAGTGATCCCATCTCAGGGTGGGCAAAGGACTTGAACAGAAACTTCTCTGAAGACAGGTGCACAGCCTACAGACATGTGAAAAAATACTCACCATCCTTAATCATCAGAGAAATGCAAATCAAAACTACTTTCAGATATCATCTAACTCCAGTAAGATTAACCCACATCACAAAATCCCAAGACCAGAG